>JAHWFP010265254.1:2871-14756 GCA_023313725.1 Lithobius niger
CCCCCCCCCCCCCCCCCCCAAGCTGTGCCAAAATATTATTTGCATGCTTGAATGTTTAGACCTATTTAGTAGATTTGTATTACTGGAACCTATGTCGCTTTTAATAATAAGAGCGTAATCGGAGCACTGGTTATGATGGCTTCTACGCGTAGCGATTGTGTCCTCCATTCTTCAACTGCCACTTTACCTGTCCCAACTACTGTTACCCACTATGAGCCGTGAGCTCATGATTTTTTTTTTTAGCATAAGCAGTTATTGTATGTATTTAAATTCTTGTTTTATACGATACGTTGTAAACTCAGCACTGCAACCAAAACTAAAATGTGTTGGACAATGAAATTCACAAGCGTATGGCTTTTGTTTCATCCATTGTCTAAAATTACCATCACCATATTGAGTGTATTGAGTGTTCTAGTGCTTATTTTGTAGCCGTTTATTGTAATAGTGGGGCTGGTAGCCACTTGTGGTTGTACCTCCGTAAATCAATCAACTCAATCAATCAATCATCACCATACTTTTTTCGTTTTCATTGCTATAAAACCCAGCTATAAATCGAATACAGTGGTTAACGCTCGTTAAACCCTTTGAAACCCTTTGATAAGTCGAATACAGCATTAATGATACAGCATTGTTGTAAGACAGCATTGTTCTAAGTGTCACAATAAATCACTTATCTGGCTGTTGCAGACATAGGGCCTTAGGGCTTCGGGCAGATGACCAGGAGTGGTTAACGCTCGTTAAACCCTTTTTTAATAAATCACTTATTGGTACACTTTTACAGATCCTATGTTATCCCGACAGCGTTTGTATTGTTATAAGTGGCAGAATAAATAACTTATTGCTACACTTATAACAATCAACTATAACGCCATTGTTGTAATAACATTATATCGGCGGTATACGCGGCCTTGTCTGCGGCCTTGCAGTACTGGAAACATCGGTTCTCGTCAGATCCCCGAAGTTAAGCAGCATTGAGCTGGATTGATACTTGGGTGGGTGACCGCCTGGGAATCTGCCTGTTGCAGACATAGGGCCTTAGGGCTTCGGGCAGATGACCAGGAGTGGTTAACGCTCGTTAAACCCTTTAACCCTTTTTGGAACAAGAACAATGGACGAAGAACAATGGACGATACCAAGAAAAATGTCATTAAACAACTCGGAATTCATCGCACAAACGGAAAAAAGTATTTAAAGTATGGTGATAAATTAGTTATTGGCATACTTTTGCAAGAATGGTCCCTCTATACGTGATGCTTCCTCGGCGCTTTAACGCCTCGGAAGAACAAAACTATCACAATAAATCACGTATAGAGTGACCATTGTTGCAAAAGTATGCCAATAACCACTACTTGTTTCAGGTTGTTCACGTTATTTGAGCCGATCTAACTGTGTCATCAACTAATCAATCAATTTTCTTTATTACCCTACAATATAACTGATGGCCTATAGTTGGTTTATTTTATAAATACATTAATTAGGCTAATTAATGTTTTTTTTCTCCATACTGTTTTAGTTCTGTGCAATTATATGCCGCTTACAAAGCCGTTCCTGCCAGCACAGGTAACCCAGAAGAATAATTTGGTAGAGTTCAACCTCCAGATCAACTTTCTGAAACAAGTATAGGAACTCAGTTTCGTTCTGTACAGGAAACCAATCAAAGAAAAATATATATCCAATGGCTGTATCAGTAAGTATAGGACAGCGTCAAGTGACGTCATATAGCCTACAAGATAGCATCTGGAGGGCAATAACTACAAGGGGCACCAGATTAAAATGTAAGGGAAAAACAACGGCACTTCTAGTCAAGAACAGTGCTTTGAGAGCGGATTCTTAGGCTTAAAAAAAGTTGATTTCTCCCAACAACAAAAATAGCGCGTTATGGGGCCATTCAAAAAGCACGTGGTCGGCCAAGGGGTGGGGGGGGGGGAGGTTGGCTTTCGGCCACAAGGAACCACAATGGGGGGGGGGGGGGTTTCCAAGTAAACCACGTGGCTATTGCATTGAAGGGAAAGCCTTTATCACTATTGATTGGTGATTTACCGTACAAGAGTCTCTACGCATAACATCTTCCTCAACATTCTTCTTATATGGTTCCTATATCGACCTTAACGTCTCAGCCCCAGTCAACCGAAATGAATTTCCCATAAAGTGGTGAAAGATACTGAGGCGTGTCGTAGAAATCTTCAACAACGTAAGACTGTCTTTCCCTTACCCGTACTAAATTCATTTAAATAGTATGCGGATAAAATGTCGAGTGCTTCACTGGGACAATTCAATGCATTTATGGCCTATACCTATTAATGAATGTATTAGGTTTTCTACTTGCCATCTCAGTTACAAATCTCGGATGAAGTTTTGTCCAGCTTCCGCTGCAGATCGCCAAAAAAATTGGTGAAAATATTTCACACCATGAATCAAACAGCTGCGTTTATTAAAATCGAAAGTGGAGTATGGGGGTACTTTGTTCGGTTTCTCATGTCAAACACTACCAATTTATCAAATTTGGTACGGCACAATAACACAAATTTTATATGAAGCGTTACCGCATTTTGTCGAAAACACATTAAGGTGTAATTTTTTTTTAAGTACGTGGGGGGGGGGGTTGTGGCTGTAAGCCACGTGGTTTTTTTGGGGGGGTCCAAGGTTGACCACACAGGGGGGAGGGGGGGTTCAAAATGTATTAAAAAACTGCCACGTGGTTTTCGAATGGCCCCTTACAGTCTTAAGAAATCCAGTCCAATAGCATTGGGTTCAGTAAGACGCCCTTCTTTTTCCCCTCCAGTGCCCCTTGCAGCTAACCCAGTTACCGGCTCCACCATAGAGTTATATACAATAATACTACGATATGTCACTGCCCTATTAAGAAAACTGCCATGTACACTAGTAATACTATAATCGAGGAAGGACTATCATTATCATCAAAGATAGCATTGCTGTCTGATAAAGATCTGGCAAGTGCTGCTTTTGCAATCCAGGTAATGGAAACCTGCATGCCGTCCACAGACGGGTTACCTTTATGGGTTAGACAGGTTACTAGGTAATGCTAGTAAGGGCTGGTTTACGCAACGACATTTATCTCGCTTACTAGCTTTTACGTGGTTAATATTAAATCTGTTGGTTGATTCTCGCCTTTACCTGACAATGGGGCTTTCGAGTTGTCTTTACGTAGTAACCATGGCAACAACGCGGAAGGAAGCAAGTCTTCTCGTGCCTCGCGATACGACGTAAGATGCATGCAACATGACTGCGTCGATTTGTGACAACAGGAAAACAATTTTTACTGTAGTGCAAAACGACGGAATGATTTCTGAATGCCGGGGTTCGATGGTTTGTCTTCGATTCGATCCCCAAAATAGACGCCATGTAGGATTTTGAATTCTTGCCGCGAGTAGCTATTTATTCTACTGTTGTCTGATCACTGCTAGAAGTTCTTTGAGCGAGAAAAGCTAATTTTGGAAATAACATGAAATGACAACAATGTTGTAGCAATGTTTAAAATTTCTGTTGCACTTTGTTCTTTATTTGTGTTGGTATTTATAATCCACCCAAAACCAAAACTGGTTTAAGAGAAGCCGCCAAGTTTCCAAAAAGGGTCAGCCTTTGAAAGTAGTGATATCATTCAACCAGGTAAAGGCCGCCAAGGTTAATCCTATTATCCAAGTTAATTGCACTTCCTAATAGTTAGAAAGTTAAATAAAACTTGAAGATTGCTACCGCTATTAGCAATCTTCTAGTTTTCATTTAACTTTCGAACTATTAGTATGTGCGATTAACTTGGCTAATAGGATTAACCTTGGTGGCCTTTCCTTGGTTGAATGATATCACTACCAGTTTTGGTTTTGGGTGGATATGACAACTTTCATAGGACTGCGAATGTATAAAGGATCACACGGTCTAAGCGTCACTTTTACCTTTTTTGTCTGGTGGAATTTAGTGTCTATAAATTTTCTCATTCATAATTTTCAGATGTGCCATTGTCCAATTAGCCATTACGTCAACCAAACTGACACAGTCTGGTTTACTGCATTCCCATGCTTCACATGCTTAGGTTTATTCAACCCTTTATCGTACTTCTCAATAGCGTTCTGCCCGATATTGCGCCTATCGGCGGCTGAGTCGCTTGTCTGCTCCTTGGTCCGATGTCACAGTTGACCCTGAATTCAATTTCTGCACGCTCACGTCTTTACGTCATTAACTCGCTAGTGTTTTTTTCTTTTCCGTCGTTCTTCAAGATGTCATTTACGATCTTGAAATAACTTCTCTTGCTCGCGATCATTACGTCACTTACCTGCGTCATCCTTTTGCCATCGATTATGACGTTTCTTAAAAAATTACAAAACATTAAATAAGATTTATTGCTTGCTTTATTAAAAGTAAGTTATTTAGTTATTTTGGCATTTACTAAATTAATTAAAACTTAATCTTGATTTGTTTATTTTTGAAGCATCTCAGGTGATGTTGATCCAAGTAGTCTTGTCACCTGATAAGTTAATTTCTATTACTCTTTATAACCCCGACCTTTTGTAACCTTGTTGTGCTGTCCTGTTCCGTCTGTTTGTTGTGCGTTGCATGCTGTTACAGTCGTCGGCTGGTGGCTGGATGCCACATAGCCACTTCCACGATTTTATATAGTACTAAATTTTAACTAATTTTTAACCATCAGTTGCCACTCTAATTTTAACATGCTGCAACGTTGTTCGAAGTGCCACTCTTGGGTTGCCATCGACCCCGTGAAGTCCGCACATGCAAGGTAATAGGAATAACTATTTTCAGTATATCTTGAAATGACATATTTTGCCTTAACGTGGTTAACGTGGATTTTTCGGCATCACCTGTGGTTTTAATTTGTTGTCGCCGAGGTTGTGAAATTTTGGGTTCGACCCCGATATCTCGTGACTCTCCTTCGAGTTGCAATTTATTGAGTGGGTTGATTTTTAACTATTGATATTCACTATATTGTAGTAGTCGTACTGATCAGGCGAAGCAAGGTTTAGTTTCGGCGGAAACCTAGGTTCCAATGTGGATCGAGGGTTCGACACTCCTCGCAATTTTGTCCCCCTTGGATAGAATTTAACCCGTTGCGTGAGGTAACCAAATTCCATTAAACGTACTATCAAAACTTAACCCGTTACGTGAATCAATTTTGAATTCCACAGAAGCGTTAAACCCGTCACGTGAAGCAAATTATCCAGTAAAATCTTAATAGCCCGTTGCGAGATGCTTATTTACTTTAACCTATAAAACCAATATCCCGTTGCGAGATGCAGTCGTATTCAGCTCCCTTCTGGTTGAAATTCGTGCTCTGAGCCTAAAGCCGATGTCCCGTAACGTGACGTTTCCCTCTCGGCTATCTTACTCCAACACGTGATGTCCGAACATTTTTTGTTAAAACCTGAAAACTGAAGACATTGTAATCATGATTTGTTGTAACCCCCCCGAGGACATAACTTTGGTTAGTGCATCTATCCTTTTGGCATGAAGTGAGGTGTTTTCTTAATTGTGCCTATTGCTTTAACTTTTGTCCTTCTCGAGTTCAAAGCGGCCTTGAAACCCCGCAGTGAGCCCGGGTCCTCAAGCGAATCTCCCCTAGACTTTTATTTCCATCTCCCCCGCTGTCTTACCTAACCAGATATGGGATGAATATCGTAACTTAACCAACTAAACGCGATACCTTTTTTTTTTTAGTGCCCTGGCTAACAAGCGCTGATTTTCGTTTGCTTCGCTCACTCAGTCAACGCATCCCCCTTCAGTTACGCCTCTCGAGGTTAATGTTAATCATGCAATGAAACTGGAATTGTTCTTTCAATCATAATTAATCTCATATACTTGGCCGATGGTCTGCTTGGCGGCATCACACAAGCATGTGTCTAGCATAACCAGCAAACTCGGCACATTACTAAGACATACTTCTTTTAAACGTTACTCTTTTTCCTACTTGGTTGGACCCTGTGCTCCCAAACTCCATTTTGTTTCCAACTCTTTGCAATGAAAGACGCACAGTCTCTTGGTAGGATTTACTGTTTTTGTATTTTTTTTTATATAACAAAATAACTATTCTTGCAATTATTGAACTGTTTGCTTCAACGACATGGTAAATAAACTAACCTTGGTTGCTGGTTGGATACCGTTCAGTTATAAATTATGTGATATATGAAATGTGAAATAGTATGTGATCAGTGAGTTTTATAGTATGTGATGGCTAACGTACGTGAATACACCACGGAAGTTGCAACGGAAAATAGACTGGGAATCTATCATTGCCAGGAATATTTGACTCACAATGCAGATCGTGAGCACAGGGTCCAATCAAGCAGGAAAAAAGTAAATTTTTTCAAAGTAGTATGTCTTAGTAATGTGCCGAGTTTGATGGTTATGCTAGATATATGCTAGTGTGATGCCACCAAGTAGACGATTGGCCAAGTAGATGAGATAATAGTGATTGAGTGAGCAATTCCAGCTTCATTGCGTAATTAAAATTAATCTCGGGAGGGCAACTGAAGAAGGATGCACTGATTGAGTGAGCGAAGCGAACGAAAATCAGCATTTGTTAGCCAGTGCGCTCAAGAGGTCACGATTAGACCGTGGGATTCGTTGTATTCACAGGTCTATGAAAGTTGTGATAGCCACCCAAAACCAAAATTGACCTTTGAAAGTAGTGATATCATTCAACCAGGGAAAGGCTGCCGAGGTTAATCCTATTAGCCAAGTTAATAGCACCGAATAATATTACGGACATTAAATGAAAACTTGAAGATTGCTACCACTAGTAGCAATCTTCTAGTTTTCATTTAACTTTCGAACTATTAGTAGCTACGATTAAATTGGCTAATAGGATTAACCTTGGCTGCCTCTTCCTGGCTTAATTTTAAAGGCCGACCCATTTTGGAAACTTGGTGGCTTCTCTTATACCAGTTTTGGTTTTCACGCTAGTGTTTCACCCTCCAAGATGATAAACGATAACACTTATCCAGACAAAATATATATGGGCATGCCGACTACTAGATACATTGTGTCTTTACAGCTAAGGTATTTTGGCTGTTTTCAGACATGTGAGGATAAATAACAATGCGACAGAAAAGGCTGAAACTTGTTTAATCGAGAGAAATTTAGTCGCCTGACAACATAAAAGTCAAAGTTAGTGACACAGCTTAACGTTTTCTTGTTGAAAAAACGACGTGAATAACGTTGATATTTGCTTAATTATTTACTACTAGTTACTAGTAAAGCTTTTTTTTGTATCACTAAAATAAATTTTTCCATGCGGTGAATAAAGCTGGTTGTTAGCTCATTTAACAGGTATTTCCCTGGAGAAGTGCCCTTTTCATAAGGCCTCTTCTTATTGGTCAAGTGGTTCAGTGGCTAGTGGCCTTTAAAAGACCAAATTGATTGTTTTACATTGTTTTAAACATTTAAAGGGTTTAACCATTGTTTAACATTGTTTAACATTGTTTAACATTGTTTTAAACATTGCTAGTATGCAACAATGCCGAACTGAACATTAAATAAGTCCGTGCGTTTGCAAGGAGATACTGCAATACTAATAAAAATGCTAATCAAATGAAAAAAGGTGGCTGCTGTCCTCAAAATCTAACGACAGCCAAAAACAAGAACACAACTGTGATTTATGGAGCTTGATTTTGCACGGCATATGTGATAGCACATATTGTTGTTGAAAATTTGCAAGCTAAGGCTCGAATGTTCAATGGACGGCAGTGGTGGTGGTGGTGGGGGGTGGCCAGCCTCCCCCTCCGCCCCCAAAAAGAAAAAAATTGTAAGATTTTTGTATGGCGGGAAGAAGGGTAATTAGTTTAGACTTATTTATGCTACATTTTTTGGGTTTAAATAACAGTATGCAGTTTCTGTTACCGGCACCGTAGTTTTACTTGGCGGGAAGAAAAAAAACCACAACTACAACAACCACAAAAAACACTGTTCTACACATATTTTGTAACGAGGCCGTGTGGTAGTCAGAATGATCACAATGTTTAGGAATTTTTATTATTGTTAGAAATAAATGTAACTTATGGCTATGGTCTTTGATGGGAATGCTATGCAAGCAAACCGACTGAGGGCTGGTGGGTGAGTTGTAGCAGGAGATTGTTAAAAGTGTAAAACATTAACACCTCCAATCTCATTGCACGAATGTGAAAAATAACTAGCACGCTATGACGAGTAAGTACTTTAGCACATTTGTTTGTTTTGAGTTTCGTTTTGCCATTTCAAGGATTTTAATCTTTCTTACCTTTTTAGTTTTTAAGGTTCCTCAGATCGTGAGAAACTCGTTAAAAAGTTAAAACTGAAATTTTGAATAAAAATGCAAAACTACCTAGTGGCGTGGCGCTCCGAAAAAATTAACGGCAGCGTGCCGAAATTATTTTTCATGAGCAAAGGCGTGCGGAATTTGGGAAAATCATCGAAGGCGGCAGGGCGTGGCGGCGCACGGGTCTACGCCGGGAGGTCGCGCATACGCAAGGCCGGCTGAGGTAAGTGTTGATCCAGGAAGCGGCTACTATCTCAGCTGGCCTTGCACATAGGACCGCTATCGTTTCTTCTAGTTGCTGTCGCGAGCCTAACGTAAATTCCACATTGCCAATTGTAAAATAATACACTCGAATACAATTTTTACGTTCGGAGTAGTCCCACTTACGTTTCATAAGTATTCACTAGTTTGTTGGTCAAGATGGTCCAGAGTTGTGTCCATTCGTGGTCCAGAGTTACGTCGATTCGTCGGAACAACAACGATAGCCATGTTGATATTAGAGATAACAAATACATGACGTCAGCGCATGCGCAGTCCAATTTATTTAGGAACTTGGAAAAGCCACCTACATTAAAGGCCGTATCCTATCAGACCAAAAATGGCAACTAAAATCAACAATTAACATAGAAGCAAGCGCAAGTTTGCTAGGTGCTGCCATCTCTACACCAAGCGGCGAAATTTCAAATTAACCGACGAGGGTTCCAAATTCTGCCAACCGATGACGCCACTTGGCAAACTTGCCGCGTCGGTATTTGTTTTGCCTTCTAGCGTAGCATTGTGGAAGGCAAAGATGATATGGCCTTTACTGTAGTTGGCTGTGTCTTGGGTGATGCGGAATCATACCATGCCGACTTCGCTTGATAGCGTATAGGAGCTTGATTAGGTAAATCAAGCTCCAAAAAAAAGAAGAGAAATGGACCAGAAAACTAGATAGGTGCTTCCATCTCATAATTGCCAAGAAAAAAATGGATTTCATCAATTTGCACCAAAAAGCTATCCCAAAACAAAACTTGTTAAGGATTCCCGCCAAGCATTTCGGCCGTGTGAAGGTGATATCAAACTCCAAGCTAATCCCAGCAACTAAGACTTTAAACGTTAAATGAAATAATTGAAAATTGCGTTATAGACTATTTTCATATATTTCATTTAACCTTCGAACTATACTCGGTGGGATTAGCTTGGCGAAAGAGCTTGGCGTTTGATATCATGACGTGACACGGCCGAAAAGCATGGCGGGAATCTAGGTACACGCTAGTGTGTCGCAGCAAAGTAGATAACAGGCCACTAGCAGACTGTGTCTTTTAACTGTAACGACCTTATACCTGATTCAGCCTACTGGTGTAAATTCCCCATGCGATAGAAATGTTTGAAAATCGTTGGAATCAGGTGTCTTGGGGTCCAGTAACGAAAAAAACTTCAACATTAAAAGGTGTGGGAACGTGTCCTGTATGGAGAAAAGGTACCCTCAATAACGTTGATTTGTGTTAATGGCTAGCTAAGGACAAGGCTCCCATGCTAATTCTCATAGGGTATAAAGACACGTCTACAGCTCATTAGAGAAATTTTACATATCTAAATTTAGACATACAGGTAAAGAGTATACGGGGAAGTGCCTTTCTCTAAAATGGGGGTTGCATCTAGAAGCACGTGGCTCTGAAATGGCACGTAAACGCAAAATTATTGTTGTAACCATTGTTTATATTGTTATACAAGTCTCTTATAACATGCTTAAGTATTATACACGCATTGTTACAGTACGTAATTGTCGGAATACGTTGTTGCTGCTCCAAAGAAGCGGAAGTGTTGTTGTATTGTGTAGTCATGTAATGTTGCTGCAATATGGTACTTTTGATAACTTTTGTTTTTGTTATTTTGATATACTTTAAATACGAATTTGGAGTTCAAGCCAAGGTCAGCGAATCTGGGAGGGCAAAGCGTAATTTGATGCCCCCTGTCAAGTTTGCGGCCCCCCGGCCCCCCCCCCCCCCATATAGATTTAACAGTACATCCTGAGTTTCACTCTTCATTTTTTCCGGTAGTACTGATTGGCATGATTTTAGGATGTTTTTATCCTTCCCGCGGAAAGTTCAGTGCCTCCCCCTCTCCTCCCCCATGGTTCTGGTTGCACTGCCGCAGCAGGTGTGCAAACGATTGCAAAATGAAAATAGATTTATAGTCCTTCATGGCGGTTAACTTATTTTTTATATTGGGAGATATTTTTTTTCTTGCGAGTCTGAATTTTCGTACGGGTTATCCAGACACACGCTAGTGTGTTATCACCAAGTAACAGTAGATCATCCCATTGTAGACATCCGATTGTTAAAAAATTGATTGTTAATGATAAAAAGGCGGCTCACTATACTTTGTTCCATATTATGTTTTCAGAAAACTGTCTGTATGACGCCATGTTTTCTTCCACTACGAGTGCAAAAAATCCGAAAACATCCCATTCGTAAACTCTAACAGTAAATTTGAGTGTACAAATGTGATATCCACATGTTTTTTGCACGCTAAGTACAAGGAAACGAGTCGTCATCCAGTTAGTTTTCTGAAAACATAATGTGGAACAAACTATAGCAGACATGTGTCTGTTAACTGTAAGCAACTGAAAGCTTATTTTGGCATGTTGAGGATAAATCCCAATGCGACAGAAATGTTTCAAATTGTGGAAAATGTAAGGGGAAGGGCCAGAGATTAAGAAAAACCAAAATTTAAAGGATGACCAATCATAAAGAAAAAGATGCGTCAATAACGCATCATGGCTAGCGCAAAATTGAGAAGGCCTACGTACCTGAGCTTTTGCACACGGATGCATGGTGATCTGAGGATGGTCCTTTTGTTGGTTTGGGGGTTGTAGGGGTCACGGGTTTTGAAATTCGCCACCGGCGAATTTAAATTTCGTTTCTTTTCCAAGTTGCAGCCAAAAATTTTAAGCAACAATGGCTTGAACAATCAAGACTGGTCCTCAGATTTATTGTAAAAGCCTGGACGAACTAAAAACTGAACTGTAACGAAGGACAAAATAAAGAAACATTAACGTTGCCGTGGATTGCGTAAGAATAAAGGGATGCACGTTAGATGATGGTTACACAATAATACGAGCATCCACGAGCTAATGGGTTTTTTGTTAATAACCCAAAAATAAAATGCTTCGCGTTCTGCTGTTTTAGTAACAGCGACCTTCGGGGGATTCTGCATGATTAAATGTGAACGAAATCTTGAAAAATTAAGTGGAAGGTGCAGAGATAAACAAAACTGAAGGGGTGCGCTGATGGAGTGAGCGAAACTAACGAAATCGGCGATTGTTAGCCAGTGTGTGCAAAAATGGGATTGAAGTATCTTAAACAGACGGTGTAACCTTATGTACGTTCAGTCCTATGAAAGTTGTGATATCCACCCAAAACCAAAACTGGTAGAAAAACCCGCCAAGTTTCCAAAAACGGTCGGCCTTTGAAGGTAGTGATATCATTCCACCAGGAAAAGGCCGACAAGGTTAATCCTATTAGCCAAGTTAATCGCACCGAATAATACTTTGGATGTTAAATGAAAACTTGAAGATTGCTACCGCTAGTAGCAATCTTCTAGTTTTCATTTAACTTTCGAACTATTAGTATGTGCGATAACT
>JAHWFP010265255.1:7717-18266 GCA_023313725.1 Lithobius niger
GGGGGGGGGGGGGGTAGTTGGTGGACAGGTAGAACTGAAAAAAGTTAACAGAAACAGGTAAAATACTAATTAATGGTATTGTCGGGTGGGGGGGGGGGGGAGAGAAACAACCGAAGAGAGGACCTTTTGGACTTTGGGGGAGCTAGTAAATTTGTAACGTCACGCACCAAACGGGTGGAAGGCAAAAAATAATCTAGCTGTCAGACTAATTTGCAACCAATTCGCAACCCCCGCTCCCTGGGCAATTGGGGGAGGGGAGTGTAAAATAGAAATAAACGTCTTTATTGTTTCTGTTAAAAAGGGGAGAAAATACTTATGTGAAGCCCCGGCATACACTACGGAAATTGTGTATGTAGTAATTTCGTCTGTTAAAATTTTAACGAGATTACACAATAATGATTGTTTGGCTTCGCAGTGCTTGCACTATGTAAACAACGCAAACAGGATAGGAGTTATATGATGACGAATTAACAACTTTATTAGGAAACCAAATAATAAAAGAACATAATGAAATGCAGCTATGCGTTGATCAAATAAGTCGCTGAAATAACCATGCATTTTTGGCTAAAACACCGGCCAGTTACGTACTCAAAATTCTGGTTGGTGGTGGTCGTCTGTTGGACTGGTACCGAAGCGGTGTTTGCTATATAACAACTGCCGACAAACCCGTAGGCCTACAGCTTGAACTGACTTGTCCTCGTAAATAATAAACAACCGTAAGCATCAAAAAATAGCTGGCGCAGACGTTGAGACCAAACAAGAACAATTGAGAATTTTACGCTATTATCAGCCGCCGGGGTCGTGCATAGAAGCCGTACTTACTCGTTACCATGGTTACAATTTTGAGCTAGGGATGGCCGTCCGGCATCTAGTGGTCATTTTCAGTTATATTGTCGATTGGAATTCGGTAGCTTAATACACACGAACACACTTTTTATGTTCGGAGCGGTCCGACTTACGTTTTATAATTAGTATTCATTAGTTTGTTAGTCCCGAGTTGCGTCGATTCATTAGATCGAAAACGGCGGCCATGTTGGATCCACAAATCACAGAAATACGTGACGTCGGTGGGGCGCCTACGCATAGAGTGTGACGTCACAAGAGCTTTTTCCCGCAATATCCAAAAAGTGTCGGAATAGACCGGTGTGCTACCTAAGTTACAAACATATTCCAAAGTATATTTTTTTTTGCAATTTATAGTGTAATTTGTTGATGTATATTAGTTTGGGTGACGTATTGCAGCAATGGAGAGCAATCTAAGTCAATATTCGGAAACACAACAACAACGTGTAACTACAAATACTAAGGACAGTTTTACGTCGATAGCGTGTGAAACGTCATATGGCTCAGATTTCCGAATGCACGGATCTGACGAGCGTTGGAACTGATATTCGCCTCTTCTTTGTAAACATGCCTCTTCACATTTAACACCCGTTCTGCGTTCGAATGCGATTAGAGTAGGGGCTATTTTTTCAAGCAACACCTATTTATTATGGTATTTTGGTGTTTCATTTGAAATCAGTCACACTTTTCTAAATGAGAGAAAGGATTTAATTCCTACATATCTTATGAAAATCACGTTTATAGTTTTTATTTATCTTTCAATCAACCAACCTTAAAATATTGCTCTAAAGTACAAAAATATATTTTATATAATTTTACCTCCTAGACAAGTCGATTCTCTTTCGTTAGAAACAAGATTGACACTATTCCGTTGGAAAATAACTGTGAGAAAAAGTAGAACTAAGATCGTAACTGAAATACGTTGTATTGTACTCCCTCTTAATGCTTAATATTGGGCTTGACTTTGCTCCATACTTATTATTTCCCATGAACACCTCAGTGATGACGCAAGTGATGACGCAACACGAATCGGCGGGTTGGCTGTTTAATCTGTGGGCTGTACGTAATGGCGCCGTTTACGACTGGGAATATGCGACAACATTGTGTTGGATCTGCAAGATTCAATCATTTCAACAGTCAAGGATGGTATGACACGACACGTGTGGATATAACTAAGTAAGTAGTGTTTTTCATTACGGTAGGCTACGTTGTATTCCATTGCACGCACGAGGCTTTTTAAATTGCGGCACAGGGTGGGCGTGTCCGTAGCGGCTGTGAAAGGCTAACAAAACTTTCGCGTTTAATGCTTAACCCTTTAACGCCTGTACCTTTGCATAAACTTATTTTTTAAGGTACTATTAATTTTCTCAGTCTATTGGGTGTGTATTTCAAGGTAAAAAAAGAGAAAAACATTATTGGCAATATGCTTCCAGGAACTCGAAACCGACATACTTGGCTTGCGACGTACACTACAAAATAAGGGGTATGATCTATGATTTGACACTTCTAAACAATGTTGGATCTTTAGAATTAATTGGACCCTACCAAGACACATAGGAACGTATGGGTGTTGGTCTTCCTTTCTCAACAGTCACAAACTAGGTGTTTTGGTGCGTGTTCATGCTTTGCAATGGGATTAGTGTAGGCTTTAATGCTCAACGAGCTTTCCTGTAGACCTCAAAGGAACAAATGTTCCTTGCGTCTTTTACGTGTTGTTTTATGGACAAAAAAAATGTGAAATGCTAACTAGTGGCCATAATTGCATTATCTGTGGACCTTTATTGAGCAAAACCATGGCTTATGGGAAGAATAGGTGTCTCCTCACCGATCAATTTCATGTTTCGCTAGAATTACGTAAAATGATCAGCTGAACAACATTTCCCCATACCATTTTTGGAGCAAAGGCTTCGTTTGGCCTACAGAAATTAATCAAAACCGGACTCTTTGTGTTCTAGCCTCACCGCGTTCGTTTGTGTCTCGAATAGCTTATATTATTTTTTCGCAAACAGTTCAGATAGGCGGGTTGTTGTCAGTTGCGTGTGGTTTTGTTGTTATTGTCGGTTTGGTTAGGTTATAGGTACCGGCTTTTGTTTGGCGTTTCACTTGTAAGGAACTGGTTGGGGTTTGTTTCATAGTGGGGCAGTTATTCGTGCTTCCCTGCGTGGCGTCGGCTAGCGTGCCGGCAACATGGATGACGTCACGCCAACACCCGAAGTGCTAACTTTGACCCTTCACCATGCCCAAACGGTACCTTTGCCCCAAAAATGGAAGAGGAAAACGTTATTCAGCATGTAATTCTTAGTTCATTAAAAAAAAATTAAAATTCCCTTATCTGAACTGTTTACGGGAAAAAGATGTCAGCTGGGAACATGGAACTCTTGTATGTCCGTCAGTGCTAGAGTGCGACTTTCATTAATTTGTCTGCCAAACTAAGCCTTTGCCCCAAAAATGGTATGGGAAAATGTTGTTCAGCTGATCATTTTACGTAATTCTAGCGCAACATGAAATTGATCGGTGAGGAGACACCCATTCTTCCCATAAGCCGAAATTTTTGTTGCTGATAAATTTATTTTGGTTGTAGAGTCCTGTTTGGTCTTAAAATCTTGTCCCTTCCGTGATGAATTCGTAGCTGTCATAAACTAAATAACTAGACTAGCTCACAATTTCTCATAATTATAATTTCAACCCCACCACTCCCCTCCCCCCTTTATTTGTGGGCCTTTTAACGTCATGGCGCTTGGGCCCTATGGCTGCCAGGCCGGGCCTGCTGGTTACTTAAGTGATTTAAAGGAGAAACAGAAGTACAAGTTGGCTAAGATGAAAGTTGGCTTTGACCTCAAAATGCAGCCATCTGACGGTAAATAATTTTTCAGCTATGGAAAAAGTGACATGGCCAATTTGCCGAATAAGCTTTCAAAATCTCGGAGGGGCAAATCGCCCCTATGCCCCCCCCCCCGGTTACGCCACTGACTACAGGCGTGTGTGACTGTACGCTGGTATTTAGAATTTTCTTCTGCAACAAAATTTCCTTAGGCCTATCTACCGGGTTAGAAACCATGTTCTCTCCTCTCTTTGGTAATCGTAGATTGAATTTAAATAAACCTGTTTAAATCAATTATAGTGAGAATCGATTTGTTTTTTCTTGTGAATACAGCGATCGATATGGCTACATTGTCTAACGTGTGAATAATTACCCCTCCTAAGAATACAATCCAAAAACCCAAACAATTTCTTGGCCGCGGTTCCACGACGCTTATGCAACTGTACTATTCTTCTATCGGTTTCATTTTTAAACTGTAAGGCCGCCCGCGCACTGAGCGACTTGGCCGAATGGCCAGGTTGCTGCAGCCAATGAAAATTATTAGTGCGTGGTTTTTCGTAAACGGTAAGCATTCTCATTGGCTGCAGCGACCTGGCCGCGCGGCCAAGTCGCTCAGTGCGCGGGCGGCCTAAGTTTAATTAGAACACTAGTGAACTAAACTGAAACTGAATTAACACTAAAAATATTCACACCGTTTGGCAGTTTTATGACACGGGAGGCCTCCAAACCGTCTAGTCTCTGTGTTTTGAATATTTCATTATCTGACGGGCTACTGCGACGTTGCCACACGGCATGACTGATATGGATGAAATAACTAGACAGCACAGCCATTGGCCAAAAGTAGTTTTATGAATTCGCCCCCCCCCCTCTCCTGAAAAAAAAACAAATGTCGTACAGTAGAAGTTTTAAATATTTCTTCTCCCCCCCCCCCCCCTCCCCCCAAAAAAAGTACTAAGCATAAAAGTCATGAACGATTGTCCAAACAAGTAGCCCAAGTCTACGCTAATTTCGCATGCCGACATGACTATACAAGCTTGTTATCCAGTTCGTACGTACGAGATCAGTGGCGCCGCGTGCCTACGTCAGTGATTTGTAGAATAATTTAAGGAAGTTGCCAGTCATTGGTCGGTTGGTGGTGACGTCAGCGGCTGTCGAAGGCTACATAGTTCCCAGTAATTGGTCGTGGATGGATGACGTCTGTCGGCTGAAGAAAAAATAACGAACCTTGTACGTTTGCTGCGAACAAAAATCTTTGAATATTTGTAGTGGAGGATTTCCCCAGTGGATTCGTCCCATTTTCGAACTTGGACCTATAAATATGCCTAGAAATAGAATCTGTTTGCAAAACTTGACAGAAGTCCGATAATTCGTTCAAACGCTAAGCGTGAACACACAGACAAACCGTTCACATAAGAGTGTCAATCGACTCTTAATAGACATTGTCTTTTATTTAACGTGTAGCGGCAATCTATAGCTCTCATTACCATTGCTACTTGATGCGACCACGCATACTCCAAGCCACCGCCGGGAAATGGAGCTTAGCAAGCCGACGCGGTGTAGCTGGGAGCGGCTTGCTTCAACGGGCGTTACCATGAAATGATACCTCATACCTGGTAATGGCCTAAGCCTAACAATGACTCGCCGTGTTTGACGAGTTGACAATAAATAATTATCGCATGAAATATTTCGAGATTATTGTCCGGTTCTATAGTTTGTTCCACATTATGCTTTCAGAAAACTGACTGCATGACGACTCGTTTCCTTGCACTAAGAGTGCAAAAACATGTGGATATCACACTTATAGACTCAACATAGTTACTGTCAGAGTTTACGAATGGGATGTTCACAGGTTTTTTGCACTCACAGTCGTAGAAAACGTGGCGTCATACTGTCAGTTTTCTGAAAACAATGTGGAACAAAGTATAGAATGATTTACCTGATTGCTGAGCATTGTAATTTGTTCGACATCGCTACCCGAATTGTTAATATGCGAAGATTACTATGGTTGTTATCAGTGAAGCGAGAGAATAAGCCGCCGTTATTTTTTCTTCGTTTACACTAAAAGGCGATTCGGAATGGGCAAAAAGTAGCCTCAAACCAAACCCAGCGTCTGCAAAGGATGCAAAATTTCTCGTAGAGTCGAGAAACCTGCTGGAATTCGGCTTACGATAAGTTTCAAGACTACAATTTTTGGTGAACTTACGTTTTAAGCCAAGATTTCGATGCGCTTTTCACGAAACCGCTTACGTTTTGCAAACAATCAAGTGAGACTAGGCACCCAGGTTGGTTTCCCAATGTTGTGTAGGCAAAAGTGACTTAGAGCCCCACCCCCTCCAAGCAGCACCTCGGACTGCCCCCCTTGGACATTTACCTCCTTCAAATATGACTTCGGACATTCCCACCTAAGGGAACACTCAATTAAGTTACGTAACGCTTATTTTCGTCCTTTTTATCACCTGTCTTACTCAGGTGCAACATTTGCTTAAGGCTTCTACCCCATGCCGAATATTTTTTTAATTGACGTTTTAATCTTTCTACTAGGAAATAAATATAGGGGTAAAAGCTGCAACTTCAGACCATTTCTGCGTGAAACTCAAAATCAATCCAAATTCGCGAATCAACAGAAAAAAAATTTGCTTTCATTGCTTTATTTACTAAATAAAGTAATCTCCATTACCAGTTTATGTAGCTCACATGTAACCCCGCACAGACAAATTTCCCGTCGCATGCACAACTACAAACGTAACCCAGCGCGCTAACATCCAAACCTTCACTGCACACGTGTCAATACCCGGAAAACTGACTGTCATCGGACAAGCAACATAAGGCACTTAATGAATATTCCGACTTTCAAACCAGAAAAAACAAAATCACAATTAAGTGGCGAACCATCAAATCCATTCATGTTGGACGCCTCTTGAACACCCAATATATCTGCAAACTGTTGTAGCTTTTCGGCCTCTTCTAGCTTGTTATGAAGACCCCGCGCGTTTCACGCTGCTGTGGACGGGATACTCGCTAAGAACGCTGCACCTCAAGTGATCTCCCCCCTCCCCCACCCGTCTTCCGGACAGCCCGACTCTCCTCTGCCTCACCCAGACTGACCACAATACTCGAGGATACACTCACTTGGCTATCAACACAACTCACTAATTCACACACTGGAGGACACTGAACACTAACACCTGTCGCACTTTCACACTGGTCCCTCGCATGTGCAGATGACTCTAGATCGCTCCCAGCTGGTTCATTCTGTGCCTCCAAACTCGTAACCATATCTTCCTGAGTCTCGTCATCCACCAAATCCTCATGCTGGTCAGGGGGCGGCAAAACCTTGGGATGCCGCTTACCACTTCCTCATCGCTTAGCAGGTGGAGTTACCAACAATCTTCCATCACTTTCCTCCTGTGACACTTTATTTCCTTCAACAGCTCTTCCCTGATCTTCACTAACAGCCACATCAGGGTTAGCGGTCATGGCCACAAAATTCAATGTAAGTGCTGGCACTCAGCCCCGGGTGCACAACCACTGACTCCCTTGGTCGTCGCTCCCCACCAGGTCCGTAGTAACTCAATACCGCTGCACCTGACGCCACGCTGTTCGAGGACTTTTCCCGCCGAGCAGCACGTAAGTACTCAGAGGTCTTTCGGGTCGCAGTACTCACCGCAGGATGTGCACTCAAGGCTGTCGCACGCGGATCTAAAATGGCCGCGCCTTTTGCAGCGCAGGCACTGCGTTGCCCTGTCAGATATAAAAAGCAGTGACGGTACACCTCTTACTAGGAGAACATCCGGAATGTCTAATGTCGTCAATTCACAAAGTTTGAAAGACACAATACGAACATTAGTTGCACACACTGGTTTCCCACGAACTATCAACTGTTCAAACGCATGCTGGTCAAGCGTGCCAAAGTCACTTAATGCCTTTGCAATATCACCAAAGTAATTGCATGTGGCAGCCAGTGTAGTCTGGCATAATCTGTTGTTCATGCAAATCATACGTTTCTACATTATGTCCATTTATAATTAGCTTGGCTCTCATCAACCAGCGTTTTGCAACCGCTGAACACAACCTCACTTTGAATGCATTGCTTGACCGTAACAAACCTACAGACTCAACCTCACCCGGCCCAACCACCTCTTCAACTGCCAGGAAAATGTGTGCTGTCCACGGCTTTCCACCTATCCCACACAACAAAATAACCGAGCGTGACAAGTCTACATTCATGAGGCTTCACCCATATAGTTTTCGTAAAGTCGTCATATTCCAGGCACGGTTTCGCTTAGCAGGATCTTCACTCTGCTCAACTACCTCTTTCACTACTTGCTTTCCTTCGCTTACAGCTGTTGAAAACAGAGCTTTAACTGATTGAAGCACCGTGTCCCTTTCGCTCTGCTTGTCGACGTCATTACCACCATTACCATTGTTGCCATTGTTGTTGTTTCCATTGTTGCTATCACCGCCATCTTCCAACATTGCGTAACCCCGCTTACCCCATTGTAACAATCACGTCCCTGTTACCTATAACCAACACAACGAAGGTTCGAACCGAGTGACTGACCTTAAAAAAAAACCGCTCAAAGTCATTCTGCCAAATTAAGGGTTGTAAACAATCAAACATTAATATGGGTAAAACGGCAAAAAAACTTTGGGGGGGGGGGGGGTGTCCCTCGCAAAATTTCGAGCAATTTAAAAAAAAAAAGATACATCATTACATTTTTTTTATCATTTTCGTTGCATCTTGAGAAACCAATTATATATTGAATCGTCCTTTTAACTCGCAATTTCCGTGCATCTTTAAAATGAGAATTTAATATATGGGATCACCTAATTACGTAACGTAAGTGTCTCCCGAATTTGCAGTACTAAGTTCCCCAATTAGTAGACTCCCTTTTGCTTTATAAGGCGTGTGCGTTATTTATACCACTGTGCCCTTTAACTAATTGAGTATCGTTTTTTTAACAATGCTGAGAGCGTTCTTTGCTTGTATGCTGACCACAACAATGCTTGCATGCATACATGCAAAATGTACCAAAATTTCCGGTATCCATAATGTAAAATTGTCTGAAAGCGTGTTTTTAGCTGAAAGTGTACTACAAATTACATGAGTTGTGGGATTTTGTGTGATGACGGTGATTTTGTCCGGTATCCTAGACACCAGAATACGGTAGATTTTGCATGCACGCTTGCATGTATTCACTCGTGGACTCGTGCTTTCTGTTCCTTTTGTTCAAAGGTAGCAATTGTTGATTAATGCCGCTTTACTGCTATGTAGTAGTGTTCGCATTGTTTAACCCTCCTTTGTAACAACTTCAAACTAGTTATTGCACCTTCTTTCCTTTTTACCTTCACTCTCTAAATTGTATCCTTCCTCTTCTTTCCTTTCTCCCAGCAAGTCTTGAACGGTGTAAAGTCTGTTTTGCAACAGTAACAGTAGGCCTAACCGCCATATTGCATATGCGTAAAATGTGGACTTGGGAATCTGAAGCTCTGTATTCTTCATCAGCCCAACACTATCTGTCACTGTTGGCAGTGCAGAGCTACTACGTAGTGTACGTGAGTAACGTTAGTTTTTACTTCTTTCCGATACGACGACGAGTGAATATCGAAAGGAATTCAAGATACAAGGAGTTGCATCATCCCCAGCAGTACAATAAGGCTTGTGGACCGTGTGCCAGAGTATCGCTTCTGTTGGCTCTACACACAACACTCTCAACAGCACGGACCTCTCATAGCGTGTGGCTCTTCGCCCTTCTTGCTTACTATTATAAGTTGTCGGGATTTTCCACACACTGCCCCAATTACCATCTTTAAAGGGGCTCGACCAACTCTACTGATCCTCACCCCACAAGATAGTCACACGTGATATGTTTGGGCGTATGTGGGACAAATCGCTACGGCGTTTGCCTCACACGTCCGACATAAATGGTAGCTTATAAGTGGTGATACCGTAAATGGTAGCACAAAGTGAAAGGGTAGTACCATAAATGGTGATACCATAAGTAAGCGTCGATACCATAAATACCAGTGTTATCAAGCTGAAGTTCCTCCATAAAAATTAGTCACCTGTCAAGAAATGCTTCACCCGAGATTGGTCATGCAAGCTTGGGGACCGACTCAGCAAGATCGTAATCGATTGAACCACCATGGACATTATAATGCCTACAAAGAAATACCAATTTTACAAGGCCCCAACACTTTTAGGCACTGGAGAGCCTTGTGGAAACTAATATTTCTCTTCTGCCATTCACCTGCTTGGCAGAAGAGAAATATTAGTTGCCACATGTCCTCGAACACGATTGTCCTGACCTAGAAGAAGCTACACCTGAACAAGTGACTACATGGAGACAAATAAAGGCCAAACGCAGATTAATGCTACTGAAAACCATGTCGCCACCCACTACTCAGCATAACGTTCCACAATGTCCGAAGATCCAGAGTCGTCTGGGAACGCCTACACGTAGACTTTGCAAGGGTAAATCCGTTTAACCAGATGCACAGATTAAATGGCGTAATGAACATCAAGATGGGATCTATTGAAGACGTTGGTATTGAGGAGAGCTAGATACTTCTTGGAGGAATTACAACTGGTTAGCCTACCCTTTACAAGAAACTAAAGCTTGTACATGGATTTTACGAGGTGTGATTCATCCTACTCTCGCAGTAGCGCGAGAATCCTCGTACGTTCCGGCAGACCATTGGACTTAACAACACTTCAAACTGAGCTTGTTGACAGTCTCAAATATGGCAACGCATAAGATGTATGTACGTCAACAACCGGCTTCGTGTGCAGAACTAGGCAAACTCCTGTTGAGTTTAGAGCCGCTTGTTCTACGCCTAGCCCAAGTAAATTTCCTCCACGAAGACGTCATTCACGCACTTATT
>JAHWFP010265262.1:0-18402 GCA_023313725.1 Lithobius niger
TTTTATTTTTAAGTTGTTTGACATGTTTTAAACCCTTCACCTGAAAACGGTTCCGACCTTGGAACCGAAACGTCGTGATTTCATTGTTTCACCAGCACCTGATGGCTACTCTGCATGTCTTTTTCATAAATAAAGTGCTTTTTAACTTTCTGCTTTTTGCATGTCAATTGTGACTCGTCAAAGATCCTGGGTTTTCCGCTTGGAATTCTCCACCTAAATTGTCCCTCTCATCATCGTGGGGCAGATAACCGGTGGGTTCGTGCTCCCTACAACAACAACAAAATGCTGTAACTCTGTCCTTAAAACAGCATTGAAATTGACGTAACTTTAAATTTACGTTTCCCTTCACTCCCGAACCGATATAAGGTACTTTCCTTGGTTAAACTATATCTATCTGCAAAATTTCAGCTTTATTAACCGCTTGAAAAAATATATATCCATGCAATCATTTAATGACTAATAATTAGGCAAATGTCGACGTTATTCACACATTTTTCAAGCAAGAAAACGTTCAGCTGTGTCACTAATCGTGACTTTTGTATTGTCAGGCGAACAGACTCCCGATCAAATGAAGTTTCAACATTCTCTGTCGCATCGTTATTTATCCTCATATGCCTGAAAACAGCCAAACTGTCTTAACTGTAAAGCCAAAAGTTTCTATAGTGGTGAACATGCTAGGACGGATGTTAAAGACATCGGTGAATCTTAACGGGGGATCCACTATAGAGTGTGTTAATTTGTTTAGCGGTTCAACACAATGCAATTGTGGTGGAGAAACGGAGGACGTGGAACATTAATAATTGCTGTTGTATCTGCTGTTTGACCCGAAAATCCTGCAAATGTTGGAAGGTCTTGGTGGTGCAGGAAACTGTTAGAATCCCTAAGGCGCCCATCACCACCATATAGTGGACCACGGTAGGGGGCGAAAAGGGTGATGGCTAACTTACGTGTACGCAATTCACTGTGTCTTGTTGTTTATTTATGGTTTGTGGCGGTAGCTTTGTTGAGATAGGTAGCTGCATTCGTATGTAAGCGCGCTAGGTTTAAGGGCTGTGTATGTACGCTCCGTAATGGTGTTTAAACCATGCACAATGGCTGTTTGCTGTGACGTCACCATGAGTTAGCCAATGACGAACGAGAACAACGGCTGTTTGGCCGTCTGATTGGACTAGCCCAGTCACGTGATATGTACGTCACAGCAAACAGCCATGGCGCGTGGTATAAATGTTGTTTAACGGGGCAGATGGCACCATTTGGGGTTTTACCGCTCCTAAAAATTAAATCCAAACCCCTAAGAACTTTAGTGGTAAGAAGAGTATCACCTTTTTGTGTGCCTCTAGTACTAAATAACCCTACGACTATAGTTGGTAAAGTGTGGTTTTAGTGGACAACGTTGCTATTCCGAAAGCGAGCGTTTAGCCACTTATAAGTATAGGGCAGTGACACGACGTAGTATTAGTGTATATAACTCTATGGTGGAGCCAGTAACTGGGTTAGCTGCAAGGGGCACTGGAGGGCGAAAAGAAGGGCGTCTTACTGAAGACAATGCTGTTAAGAGTGGATTTCTTAGGCCTATAACGCGCGATTTTTGTCGATTTGTTGGCAGTTGTTGACATTTTTAAGCAAGTGGAGTCTTTATTGTCCGATTACAACGTCGCAGCATAAGGTAATGGAGAAAACAACGGTTTTTTTAAGCCTGAGAAATCCGCACTCAAAGCACTGCCTGACTAGAAGTGCCGTTGTTTAACCCTCCATTTCAATCTAGTACCCCCTACAGCTATCTCTCTTGTAGCCAATATGACGTCACATGACGCTGATAGGTAAAACGAATTCTTTACTGGATTATAGATCGGGAAAGAATATACTTGAAGCCTACTTGAAGCCCTCATTCATGCATCAGTCCATCTGCCATGAACAATTGTCACGTTCGTTTCTAGTTTCCAGTGTTTACAGGTATTATTTGGTGTTTGTTGTAACGAAATCTAAAACGAATGAGCTAAAGAGTGAATATTAATTAAATTAATTTAAATTACGTTGTCAATTTCCCCATAGGGAATGTGATAAACTTCACAACACAAAAATTTTACAAAATAAAAAAAAAATCCAAAGAATGGGAACAGTAAAACAAAAGAAAACTCAAAACAAAACCAAAACAGCATTGGTCAGAGGAAGCATCCGATAAAACAATTAATTATATTGAAACATGGTATCTGTTTTTAAAAACATTCGTTGAAGATGCATTAATAACAAAATCAGGCAGCGAGTTCCAGAAATTAATCAATTGATAGGCAAAAGAATTGCGGGTAGTATTCAGTTTGAAACGAGGAACCTTAAGTTTGTACGTAGACCCCCTAGTAGAAAAGGATGAGGTATATAATTCAAAGAAAATACTGGGTATTTGAGTGTCAGTTTCTCTGATGATCTTGTACATTAAGAATAAGATTAAGAACTACGTAGTACTAAAACACTTAAGTGGGCAATGAATATCACTTCTAATTCCTGGTTTATTCATCTCTTTTCAGTTGTCGTCTATTGGGCAGCCCACCGACGACACCATGTCGTACGCTGCCTCGTATCATTCACCCGCTTACCACACGTCCTCGTACACGCCCCATCACACCCCATCTTACCACTCCCAACCCTCATACTACGCATCTCACCCGTACCAATCATCCAGTCACTATCAGCCAAGCCACCATTACGAAACATATCACTATCAACCACACTACGGCCATCACGATTATGGCCACCACGGCTATGGGCACCATGGCTACGGCCACGAACACCATGGTTACGGACACCACCATTACCCAAGTCATGGGCACCATAACGATCACAAGGAAGGCGGCCTAGTTAGCGCAGCCAGTCTTCTCATTCCTCTTCTGGGTCTCATTGGCCTCAGTCTCTTGGTACCAAACGTGGTTGGTCTCAGAGCGAAGCGGGAGATTCAAGACGCAGACGACGCGAAGGCACAGAAGCTCATGGATGTCTACACTGCAGTGCTCAGCAGTGAAGATTGCATACAGAAGCTCTTCTGTGAAATGGGGCACCTGGCTAAGAATTCAAAAGATCAGCAGGGATTATTCAAGTAAGTTAAAATAGCATTAACTCATAAACTGTCGTTACCGTCGCTTTAGTATAGTGAGGGCGCGTTTATGCGAAGACTCGCCTTTGCATTCTCGCAGCTAGAATTTAATCGCGATGGCAAAGGTGTCACACCGCTGCGTGGATTAGCTAAATCAGACATCGTTTAAGTAAATAATAGTAGTCTTATAATCGTGACAACAAGATGAAGAATTCCTCCTGACGAAACAATTTCCAGGCCGGATCTGAACGTATATCGTTGACTGTTTTCGTTTCGAGCCGACAGAGCTCAAACCGCCGCCATGTTGGAATTGCAGAAAATTTCTAGCTTTTATCTGCGAGAATGCAAAAGCAATTAGTTGCGTAAACGCGCCCTGACGCTGCCATCTTTGTGATAAACCGAAAAGTAAATAAGGGTTTGTAAACATTGATTTCAAGTAATGCAATGCGTTTACTTTTGTAAGACAATATTTTTGTTCCATGTTTGTGTTTATTATTGATAATTTTTCTCCTTCACGAGTTGTACTCCAAAGTGAAAAAACGCCGTGAGCTTTGAGGAAGGTGTTTTTCTCAGCTCGGAAATGCAACGAGTGGTTGAGTAAAATTAGGTATTGATTAAAAAAAAAAAAGAAATGCATACCTAAACTACACTCCAGCGTATTTGCAACCGGAATGCCACTTTGCAATGAAAACAAGATGGAGGAATTACTGCAAAATATATTTCTTTATGCTATTAAAAGTGCAATACCCGTCAATTTTTTGCATTGTTGTCCCAACAATGCTTCCTTGCCTTGAGATTATAAAGATCGACGGCCGCCTCCGTACCCAATAGCACATGCACGATTCTCCCTATTTAAGAGAAGAGGCCGGTGAGTTTGCCATCTGTTTGTCTCAAGCCGCCCTCGTGGCTTCGTCTCCTTGTCTTTCGTCCATGGAATGATGTCATTGTGGCTCCCTCCCGTTGTTTCCCGGGAACGACCCACGCTTGAAAAATTCGTAACCCTTCACGTCGGCTGGGGCGACCGCTAAGCACCGATTGTGGGATCCAGTCGGGATGTCTATGTCGTCCCTTCGCGACATCTTCTTTCCATCATTCTCACTTCATCGCTCGGCTCCTGATGCTTTTCCTCGCCACCAGTCCATGCCGACCGCTGGACGACCGGATTACCGGGGCGCTCATGTCGCGAATGACGAAGCTGCCTCTTTCTCATGCTATCTTCCTGCAGGAACCATCAACCTTCGCGACACTGGCTTCCGCCAAAAACATCGCAGCACATAGCACCTTTTCAGTCATCTCCTGGCTCCTGATACTTCCTCGATGCCACCCCACGTCGATCACTGAACATCCGGTAAGTCCGGGACGTTCATGTCGCGAAGGACGAAAACCACCCTTTTCTCCTAGCCGACGACATCTCGACCGATGACACCTTCAACCATTGCCCTGGCTTAATGCAAATCTCCTTGCCTTCCATCAATGTCGACCGCTGGGCGTCCGGCTTATACCGGGTCGCTCATGTCGCGAAAGAGAGCAAGCCCTTTACCCGCCCTCTGCAACACTTACGGACACGCTAATCCATTTCGGGATGTCGCCGACAATGTTTCGACTCACAGATCCTGTCAATCGTTGCTCGGCCTATGATGGTGAACTCCCTCGCCGCACGTCCACGTCGACCGCTCGCCCTGGCTTAATGCTAATTTCCCTGCCTTCCAACGACGTCGACCACTGGGCGTCCGGATTGTTCCGGGTCGTTCATGTCGCGAAAGAGAACAAGCCCCTCTCCCGCCCTGCTGTTTTGGTCATGTAAGACAACGAACTCTTCTCCATGATGCTTGTCCTTTGCGACTTCGGCCTGCACCGAAGTCCAGCCACACTTGAATCACTAGCCCAACGCACCACCTAGTTCATCTTCTCCTCCTCATCGCTTCGCGACATCTTTCTCCACCGCTGATGAACCCGCCCCTTTGTTGTTCCCCCTCCAGTCCACATTAACCCTGAAATGTCCGACCAAAAAAAAAAAAAACTCCATCACTCTGGTCCTACTTACATACGTCGCTTCACAAAGACCAATCTCAGTTTCCGAATTAACCACCCCTTTCGCGACATCACGACCGACGGTTTTCAACTCTCAGCGGCGCCCTTCATCTTTGCACGGTTTGGGTGCCATGCCTCCAACTGCCCCGTCTTCTGCCTTCAACGACCACAATCAAATCAACGTAGTTCGAGTCGTCCTTGTCGCGATAGGCGAAAACATCTCACCACTCCATCAACCCTGCAATTAGGGATAGTATCGGATGCTCGGCCACAGAATACGGTAGCTCCAAGCCTCTCCCAGATGGATCGTCTTCTCCACCACTCGTTCTTTAAAAAAACAAAACATACATTCGGAGGGAAAGTCCCATTTCGCAGGTCCGGAATTATTCAAGCTCTTCAATCAAGGATTCTACTCCCATGCCCCAGCCAAACCATCACGCTAGCATCAAGCGTCTCTCCTCCGTCGCCTTCCATTTCCAGGTCGGCCCCTTTCCATCACCACCATCTCATCACCGCACAGCGACGCTCATCGCATCGACGCTTGTCGCGAAGGTTGAGCCTCGCTTTGGGATAGACGACTTTCGTTTCCGTTTCCGGTGAGTCGTAATTTCCCGCCTTTCGACGGTCTCACACTGTTTTTGTTTGTTGCCTTCTACATAGCACCCTTCCTAGCCAACTTGTTTTTATTGGAATTCTGCAATCAACATTTCCAACCACCATGGTAAAAGTTCACCACGCGAAAATCTTCTCTGACAAAGAAGACCCTTACTTTGGCCGGATTCCCGTTATTGAAGATCCAGGATCTTACAGATGCCCAGGAAACAAACGGAAAGACAGATTGGACCCCCACACGAACGTTTGTCAATACCATCGCCGATGTGAATGTTACAACGCACCATGCAACATTTGTGTCACCATTCCATTAGCCCAATGGAGAATCATTGCCGCTACACATTATGCTTAAGCTAAACGCAAGCGCCAGAGACTAGAACGTACACACTCCCTCCAAAAACTTCAAGACATGACTCCAACTGAAGACGCTGCGCCATCATCAGCAGGGAATCCGTCTCTTCCTCCTGTCAAGAAACTCAAACCATCCACAGATGCATCGCCACTCCTGATGTCTGTGCTTAAGAAAACAACAATGCCAAAATCGAGCTCTCACCCCCCAAAGTGCATTCCAACCCCCGCAACATGTACAACTCCAGCAACACTGGGGAAAAACTAGCACCCCAATTCCTCTGCTTCAACCCCACTGTCGCAAGCATTCTGGTTGTTTTCTCAGGTTGATCATTCATCGGCTTCTCTGACATCTTCTGTACCTCAAGAAGTTCCTTCCTCTCCTTTCCAATCCGAAGATCAGGGAAACGCTTCATCCACCCCAACAACCTTAGGTAGTTCTCCCCAACAGTACCATCCCGACCAACAGGATGACAGACCTTCATCGCCCATCGGAGGTGAGCAACCGGTGGACCCCTTCTTTCCCCCCTTCTCGGAAGACTTGGTTGCCGCAACATGCCGTACTCCAGCATCGAGACGTGATCACCAGGATTCCCCTACCAAAGTGTTAGTCCAACCCGAACATTCGGACACCTCCGTTTTTCAAACCCAAGACTTCATCGAGCCCCAAACTCATCGGGTAGAAACCGAAGACATTCCGACACCGCCCTCACCACAAACCCCATTATATGGCTTGGACAGTGAGAAAAAACCTGAACTTGACTGCATATGGCTATTCAATAGCCTAAAGCATAAACTTCGTTTAAACAAACATGCTAAAGCACAATTTTCTGAGAACTTCGAGAACATCAAGCCACTATTAGACTCGTTCCACTCTCATCTAAAGACACAAGACAACCTATCACTTCACTTCAAACTCAAAACGCCAATCTCCAAGCATTCAACATCCAACTCCTGGAGAAATCCGCAAGCCACATCATAAAAGAAGCCCTCTCGAAACAACCAAACATCCCTCATGAAGGTCTCAACGAAGCAATTGCTTTTGCTCCATGGTCACCAACCCTTATCACTTTTTTACGACCTACAAGACCATCCTACAAAGCTCCAGGTCGCTCTGTGCACCCACTTCTTTCAATCAATCCATCCGACCCGAGAGTTCAACCAACAACCCTTCCTTCAAGGCCAGTAGTCGTTGCAGCTCGTCCTGAAATCCCACAAGATCCCACAACAGACCACTTTGACCTCGCCTTACACAATCAAATCTCCAAAACCTGGGATAACTTATCCACAGCAACCATAGACAACTCAGTGCAAGTATTCTCGCTCTGGCAGTTCGACAATGCTTCTTCATTTCTACCTCTTCATCCAAATCTCCAATCACCAGACCACGGATCTTCCTTGCGACTTCTGTCGCCACAAAACAAAAGGCTACCATTATGGTATACGTAATAACCCCACCACCATGTAGTTCAACACAAGCTCGCCGGTTTACATCTTGAACAACCCGTTTCTTCGTGTACTTCCAAAAAAAAAAAAGACGAAGTAGAAAAACATCACCAGGAAAAACACTCTCTCTTGGACTAACTCCTCTCCCATCGCCCCAACCTAATTTTGTGACCCTCGGGAAAGAACCCCCCCCCCCCTTTTGGACCAGTGCCACTCCCAGGGCGTCAACCTGAACCAGCCTCACTTGCGACCTTAGGAAGGACACATTCCCACCACGATGTAAACCGGCAACTCCTTTCACAACCCACAAAATCTTTGAAATCTTCATCAAACTCCTGGAAGACATTTATGTTCTTTTACTTTCTATTCCAAACAAGGAACCAAAAAAAAAAAAAAAAGGAAGATCAGCCTCCCACTCATTCCTACACCTTTAAAGTTTTCGGCCAGCACCCGTTCCATCCACTACACAAGAACAAGAGGGAAAATTAAAAAGACTTGTCAATCTGCGCCCCAACCTTAACCAAACCCGCCATCGAAGAGTCTTCTCTACCCCACAACCTGAAAAAAGAAAAGAAAGATGTTCTCCAACCCACAAGTCCAAAAGAACATGGAAAAATCGAAGGTATGACCCTTTTTCTCTCACCTAACATCTGAATCGTGGTAACCATGAAATCCCTGTAAAAGGCACTACAACATTTCATGCAACCACCTCTCCAACAGCCGCCTCCAACAGTGCCCCAGGGACTCGCTCAAAGGTGCCCACCACCAAATTTGACGAGGTCACCCTGTCAATGCAAAAAATTGACAGGTATTGCACTTTTAACAGCATAAAGAAAGAACATTTTGCTGGCCCCCGACCAGGCCGGCTAAAAATGGTTTCTTTTGCTGTAAAAGTGCAATACCGAAGGGCCCACCCTGCCTCCCCTCTCGAGTCATCTTTTGACAATCTTGAGACAAAGAGATGCCAAACTCACCGGCCTCTTCACTTAAATAGGGAGAATCGTGCATGCGCGATTGGGAACGGAGGCGGCCGTCGATCTTTGAAATCCCAAAGCAGGGAAGCATCGTTGGGACAACAATGCAAAAAATTGACAGGTATTGCACTTTTACAGCAAAAGAAACCATTTTTAGCCGGCCTGGCCGGGGGCCGGCAAAATGTTCTATCTGATAATGCCACATATGGTGAATTATCAGTGGTATTACCCTAGATGCTGTCGGGAACATGGGGAAACTAATCCGTTACAACACAGCCGAAAATTGTTGTTGGCAAACCCACGAAACTTCATAAAACTGGATGCTAACAAGCTTGTAACGGCTTCTTTTTCTAGTGTTTGTAATTACTTAGCTAATTTTCTACAACTTTTTTGTATGACGACGTCACGGTTTTGCATGCCAAAAGTAGCATTGCTTGATAGCCTTTGATTTGATACTCTTTGCGCGCATGAGCACTTTCTTAAACTCATCAAACTGGATAGCGACCGATTACATCAAACGCATCCGCTGCCATCGGAAATGACGTCACACGTCAGTTGTTTTAGAACATACTTGCTTTGATGCTACGCAGGCTAGACCTGGCCATCGTGTCACTGTGCCATGGCCCAGGCGCCCTTTGGCTATCACACTTTTGGCGCCCCTTGGGGAAGAAACAATATGGGGAGGGAAATCTGTTCCATCGGTGAATATACCATACGGACGAAAAAAATTTTTTACGGATGACACAGTGAACTTCAGGGAGAGTGAGGATATGGTTAAAAAAAAGTTTTTTTTTTTTTTTTACCCTTCCTATTATGTTATTCGTTAGTGTTGCCGGTTCCCTTTTGTTTTTATTTTTTTACTTTATTATTTTTGCTTCCCCTCCTTACACCCCCTCCCCTCCTTTGCATTTTCCTTTTTGCCTTTCCACCTTCAGCAATACTAACTTACTATCTTCCTCCCCCTTCGAATTGTCAACCTTCCTTAACTCCCAGAACTCACTGCAGCATTTATTCAAAATGGCGACCTGGTAAGGTGGTTGTTTAGTGTGCGAGTTTGTTTTTATTCTTTATTTTTAACCTTTGGAAATGGAGCCAACCACTGTATTGCTCCGAAATATTAGGTACTAGTGTTTTTAACGTTTTATGCTTCGAGCTTGAGTGTCTTTTTTAACAATACACAATGCATTTTTTAACCATTTATACAGAGTGAGGATGGTTAAAGTAGTGGTTGCAATTTAGGCGTGTGGTACATTTCTTTTTCTTAATTCCAAACAACTTTTCTGGCTTAAGCCCTCCAGTCCCGGCTTACGTGCACAACTACAACATGGGGAAACAGTTAGTTAAACGACCCACCACGAGTTTTGTGTGGGGGTCCCTGAGCAAAGTCAGTGACCATAGCCGAGTGGTCATCGTCCTCGCATCCAAACCAAGTGAACTATGGTTTTAATCCTGCTACTGACCTATAACCACATACGACTTTAAAAAACGCATGATGTTTAGTTCGGGCCTCGGGAGTTTAAAACGTTAGTAAACAATGAATTACAAGATCAAGGATTTCAAAGCAAGAAGCATGCGTTAAAGTAGTTTGTGAAATGTTTAAGGAGATCAGAGAAGGAACGAAAGCACAGCTACCCCGACTGGGACACTTTCTCAGTAGATCCCGCTTACTAGGCCTGAGTGCTCTACAAACTGGGCTACCGGGGCAGACACTGGCTGTTAGGCATCAGCTGAGGTTAGAAGCTGTTCTGACATTCTCAGTGGTGACCTAAAGACCACATGCGTGTTTACAAAGAGGGAAACACAAAGTTGATGAACTACTCTGCGTATAGTTAGCAGAGCAAGAGTCAACTGATTATGGATATATGAATTTTAAAGTGTTATAAATCTTTTATTGAAAGAGAATTAATTCTAATTTTCGAGCTCTAAAAATGGGACGTGTTTGGAACCGGTCGGTGCGGGCGGTGCTGCTGGATCAAACTGGCACTACCACCTTTGAAAGTGTTATAATTGAAATTAGACACAATTTCATTTAAAGAGCACTAATTCTAATTTTCGAGCTCTAATGAGCACTAATCAAGCACTAAAAAATGCGACGTGTTTGGAACCATTCAGTGCGGCGTGTGCTTCAGCATGAACAGCACCAAACCATAAAAAAAAGTGATAATTTACAGACTTATATAGCACTAATTCTAATCTTAGTGTTAAGATTAGTGAAATTGTCAGCATCAATTTGGCACCGCCATCCCTGAAAGTTTTATAATTCATTTCTTGAGTTTTAATTTTAATTTTAGAGCACTAATAAGCATTACTTGAGCACTAATGTCGGTACTTAATTGGGTATGATTACACAAGACGGTGGAGCTGAATTAGTGCTCAGAGTCCTAGTTGTTACAAAACTTAGGACTCTGTAAAGAAACGTCTACACAAAAATTACATGCCCTTGTTTTTTCGTAACACGTGTAAATTAGCTACGTCTTCCCAAAATAATGGCAGATTGCGTCGGCACATATGCAGTACGGACGTTTCCCGTTTCCTGGTCTCATTAAGAGGGAACTCCGTCACTTTCATCGTGGACTTACCAAAATATTTTCTACGATAATGAATTCCCGTAGAATTGTAGAGCTCTGGAATTCTACGAGCTTCAAATTAAAAGCCTAAATAGTTCGTGTATATTATAATAAAATAAAATAATAAGTTTCCCACAGGAGTCATGGGAGGACAACGGAAGGGTGTTGAGCCACTTATACCGCGCCTAAGATAAAAATAGATTTTGCAAATAAGCCCATAAAAAGGGTGGTTATTACTTTTGCCAAGTCAGTAACTACGTTTGAGGAAAGTTTGAAGATTCTCTCTGGCCAACGAATGTTTAAATTCCTGTACCGTGTGCTGGTCAACCGTCAGAGGTGAGAGTGCATTCCATGCACTAACAACCCGTACAGCGAAAAAATGTTTTCTGAGACCTGTTCTTGCCGGCTGTACTGCAAGTTTCCATCTGTGACCGCGCGTAGACATGAGGCCTGAAACAGGCACAAAAAACGGTAGATCGACATTCAGCGTACCACAAAGTATTTTATAAGTTAGTAAGAGGTCAAATTTAAGGCGCCTAAGTTCGAGGGACTCAAGGCCGGTCTGTAAAAGCCGCTCACCATAAGAAATGTCTCGCATGCCATTTAGGCGCTTAGTGAATTTTCTCTGGACCGCTTCCACTAGGTCAATATCACCCAGCAGATGTGGCGACCAGACTGGGGTGGCATATTCGAGCAAGGGTCTCACGAAGACCTTGAAGGCCCAGGTGAGCGTGTGGATACACCCGGATGTAAAACATTTATGAACAATGGCCGATCTTTTAAATGCCAAAGCAGTGATTTTCCTACAATGTAATGACTGCTTTAGATTTCGTGAAAACCAGATGCCAAGATCCTTTACTTCCTCAGCAGATCCAAGGACTTCATTTTCCAATAAATAATCATGGCAAGTATTCTGCCTCCCGATGTGGAATGCAAAACATTTTGGTGTAGAAAGAGGTAATTGCCAATTTTTGGCCCAAGTAGAGATATGTTGGATCTCGGAATTCAGAGATAGCGAGTCTGATTCTTGGACAATCTCGGTACCCACTTTAATGTCATCGGCAAATTTTACACCGTATACCGATTCATTTTCAACCTTCAGATCGTTTACGTAAATGACAAAAAGCAGCGGGCCCAGGACAGATCCCTGTGGCACTCCACAAGGGACCTGGACACTAGAAGAGAGGGTTTTCTCAATTTTGACCTGCTGGGAACGGTTTAAAAGAAAGGCGGTAATCCAATTTTGCAGGTTTCCCTCAATACCATAGTGACTCAATTTCAAAAGGAGTTTACGGTGTATTACCGATTCAAAAGCCTTCTGAAAATCAAAATATATAACATCAGTTGGCACCCCCTCATCGAGTGCACTAGTCCATCTGTCGAGTACAGACAGAAGTTGGTGTGTCGATGATCGCAATGGCAGAAAACCAAACTGATCCTGTCCAAAAATTGAAGACCTATCGAAGTGCAAAGGTAGATCATCTCTGATAATGGATTCGATAAGTCTGCAAGCCACGCAGGTCAAAGCAATCGGACGGTAATTTTTTGGATCCGAAGCGGTCCCATTTTTAAAGACTGGGGTGACAATGGCTGTACGCCACATCTCGGGAATGTCACCACACTTATAAGAAATTTCAAAAATTTTGTTAAGGGGGAAAATTAAGACGGGGGCAATTGTTTTCATCAGAAAAGCAGACAGCCCATCTGGGCCACAGGATTTACTCGGCTTCAATTTGGCTAAGGCTTTTGTAACCTTTGATATAGAGAACACTGTCTCTGGACAAGCATTCGGTTTGCAGAGTGGAGCAGAAGTTAAGGAATAACTTTGATTATCGTCAATAATGCCATTCCTCTCAAAAACCCTACTCAAAAGGTCTGCTTTCTCTTTATCTTCACTCAGAAAAACAGATGCATATTTGAGGGGTGGGATGGATCTGGAAGTTTGAGTTTTACGCCGATAAAGTTTTATTAAAGCCGAAATGTTTCCATCCTTTATAGCAGCCCTCTCAGAAGTAGTGTGCCATTTCTCTACACTACGCGAGTAAAGAGTCTTAATTTCTTTATAGTTAGTCTGATCTTCATCACAATGGTTCAGTTTTAATCTTTTCCAAAGCTTTAATTTTTTTCCGCGAAGTTTCCTAATATAAATTGGGATTTTACTCTGGTTTGCAGGTCTAGGAGTGGTGTATTCACTGCATAACTCGATGTGATTTTTAAAAATTTCTAAAAAGCTGGACCAGGTATGCTCAATCGAAGAATGAGTGTTGAAAACCAGGCTATTCCAGTCAACATCCCTGAGCGACTCTCTAAGAGTATCGAAGTCTAACCGTCGCACCCTATCAAACCCTGTTGTAGACTTACGATCTGATTTGGTCATATTTTGACTGTTAAGTGAAAAAGTAATTACCGAGTGGTCACTGTTTCCAAAGTGCGCCTCCACCTGTAAATCAAAAACAAGTCGATCGTCATCACAGAATACAAGGTCGAGGATGTTTTCTCCCCGTGTTGGTTTTTTTTTTTTCGTTGATAAATAATTAGAACTCGCAGTTTTATTAACCAAACTTCCGAAGTGTTTGCTTTACTATAGTTAGTCTGGTGTAGTATTGATTTTCAAACACATGTGAATACGTTCCTGTGGTAAAATAAAAATGCAGTACAAATTGTTGGAATTTTGTCCTTGATTCGACCGTGAGGTAATGACATAAATACTTTCATTTTTCAGCCCAAATGGTTTCAACTTTCTAACGAGACACTCTCAAAAAAATGGATGAGCTGAAGTAAAAATTCGGAAACTAATCTAGTTCAGCTAACCATGCATTAAGGTGGGCTAAAAAAATAAAATTTCGAAATTCAAAATGTCATAGCGTGGAAAAGTTGCTGTTTAGCAACAAAAATATATCGCACACAAAAAAAGTCATCACTCTGAGGTCACGTCTTGGGTTGCCACACGAGCCTTGAAGTTTAACATGAATGGGCGGAATGATTTATTTTACCATTATCTCATAAATTTGATATTCTGAGAAACCAAAAAAAGGCAAGCATAATTTCAAGATTTCATTTTTGTTTTCTGAACTCAATTGAGTTTTGGGATAATAGTGGCTGAAATGCCATTTTGGCCCATTTTTATGTTAAACTAGCATCGTACCCGGCTTCGCCCGTGGATTTGTTTGACCCGTGGTTGTTTCCCAGTATTTGCTCGTTCACTGCAATAGTAAATTTTTCTTTGTGTAACACTTCCCCCTTCCGTCAAATAATGGGTGTAACATAAGCACTGCCCCACGAACGGATATTCCCCATTCACGCCCCTCCCCACTCCCAGTAGCGTGCGAAAAATAACTGTCCTTCGTACATGACGTCATTTAAGACATGTCTTTGCGATGACCGCGCAGAGCGAAATGTTAGTCGAGTCAACAATGTGCCAATTTTAACTTCTTTTCAGGGCAACAACGTCCCAGTTTCTACTTCAAGCCAAAGAATTGACACACTCGCTCGTTTTCATTGTTCCCCTTCCGGGGGTCGTTGCGGTTGCTTCATTTCTGCTATGAGACTTTGGTTTATAATGTAAGATTATACCACAGTTTTGCGCAAAAAAAAAATTCCCTGTAGCAGCATTGTTTACAAGGTCTCTGAGAGCAACAATTGAGATAAAGTTAAAATTAAATATTAGACCAGACATTTTTTATTTTTGCCTTTTTTTTTGTCGTTCCTCCCATTCATGTACAATGTTAAACTTCAAGGTTCTTGTGGCAACCAAGACGTGACCTCGGAGTGATGAAATTTTGCTAAAAGGAAACTTTTCCGCAGTATTACAGTTTGAATTTCATAAATTTTATTTTTTTATTCACCCTACTATAACCATGCTGCCAAACCTGACTGTTACGCATCAGAATGAACTACTTTCTCCATCTAAATACGCATTGTTTTATTTTAGGCTCATGGAGCGGGTCGTGCCACCCCAATTCGAGGGAGAATTCAACATTCTAAAAGAGTCTACACTGTCTCCGGTCTCTATTTGTACTAAGTACAAGTGCAACATCGCAGCGCAGTTACAGTCAAGTGCATCAATAGCTCCGTCACTAGCCCCAACGCTACCATTAACATCGTCAAATGTAACATAACCATTTCTGGTTGACTGCAAGGTGCTCATAACGGTAAGTCGAGATATACGCAGTAAAAGAAAATCGGTGTTCTTTTTTGTATGAATTATAACATGTCACTAAATATTAATCTGACCACAATTTTTTTAAAGCGTTGAACCTCGGTCGTAAATAATTTTAATTTTTTTTTTGTGCGGGTACATAAACCATGAATTTATTGGGTTGGGTGAGGAGAATTTGTGACTGAGACACCTTCTGAAGCGTCTTAGCTTCATTCTTATTAGTTCCGTCTAAGTTTATAGAGGGCGCCATAAGTTTTACGTGAGAATTTCTACTCAGTTTTCAACCTAAAATTAAACTAAACTACAAGAAATTAGCTTGTATTTAATTATTATTTGGTTTAGCTTCGTTGTAAATTAGTTTACTTTAGATTTGGGCTGGAATATGAGCAAAAATTACCAGCTGGTACGTGTGGCGCCCTCTGAAAACTTGGACGGAACTAACAGGAATGAATGAAGGCTACCACGCTGCAATAGGGACTTTTTAGAGTTACAAATTCTCCTCCCAAACCTTTTAAATTTGTAATTATATGTGTAGGGGAGGAGCGCCCATGCAAATACTTGTATTTTGGTGAAAAACAAAGCGATAAAGAGAAACAATGGAACGTACATACCATTGATGGGGAAGACAAACAAATTTTTCAATGATGTAGATTGATGTATGTTCGCTTCCAGTTTTTTAGTCGTAGGCCTATGCCAAATATGGGAAGGGCAAGAATTATTTATGTAGAAAAATTTCCACAAATTACAAAATATTTGTAGGCAGAACAATCGGATGTAGGCAGATATGGCCACTTCCGCAGCCCTACTGTCCTTACCCATGAATTCCAGATTTGGATTTTTTGCAGATATCAATCCATGTCTTGTAATTTTCGGATCTGGTTTTAATATTGATTTTCAAACACAGCTGACGACGTTCTACTGACATAGCAGGCTTTATAACGACACAGACCTGATTATCGAAACGTCGTCTTATGTGTTTGGATCTTCGGAAGAAATAGTAGATAGCTCTTTCCGCTATGAGTTGTTTCAAAATTACATCTATCTATATGTATATTTCGCTTCGGAGCAAACTTAGCTCAGGAGCAGACATGATGGAGGCATTGTTAGGAAGTATTAAACAAATGAAGCTTCAACCATCAGCAAGAGGGCGACCGGGCTCATTATTGTCACGCAAGCAAAGAAAAAGGGCGAGCGGCCATCAATGAGAACGGGTATGCGCTCTAACAATTAGAAACAAACACTATTACTTCAATAATGCTGATTATTACAGCCGAGTTGAATCAGCGGGAATCAGCTAGACCAGCGTATGTTACCCGGGGGACAACTAGTATATATATATAATACCCTTAAATTGGGCAGCAAACTCAGGTTGGGATGTAAAAAGCAAACTCATCATTAAGACAGCCAATGAAAATGGCTCAAATTAACTAAACGGCGAGGAAACAGCCAATGAAAACGGCTCAAATTAACTAAACAGTGATAACTTGGTAGCAATGAAAGAGAGTGAGCAGGTTCCTTCTTGGCGCGGTAGCAAAGAAAAAGGGCGAGCGGCCGACAGTGACCGGATGTGCCCTGTAACAATAAATAAAAAACGAAACATTGCTTCAATAATGCTGGCTATTAGAGCCGAGTTGAATAGTTTCAAATTTGTTGTGCAACAATCACTGCGTTGGTTGAGTAACAATCACTGCGTGCACGTTCGTTGTAACGGGTTTATCACGCTTGGTAGAAAAGGGAAAAACAGGCAATTCAGCCACACTGTGAAAAACAGTCACGCTCTCCATTGAAAATGTTATTTACTTCTCTAAAGAACAAACACCAAGGGTTGCAAGGGAGAGGGAAAAGCGATAGGGGTGTTCCGACGACAGAATGGGGGAATGCAAGGAGTCCGGGGGGGGGGGGAGGGGCAGGGATGCAGGGGGGGGGGGTTGGCGGCCATTTTTGCTTCTTGCTATCATGCTGCCCAGTAAAGTGTTCACTCGCATATGCGGAAATCAGCTAGACCGGGTTTTTTTCTAAAATTTTCTTAAAGAAAAAAATACAGACGAGTTTTAATACTTCCGGATAGCTTGCAAAGACGCGTACAGAAAACATTTTAGCTAAACAACGAGCTAGCGTTTTAAATCCGTGTAAGCAAATGTAGATCTTTCTCGTTAGGAAAAAACCAACACAGCATGGAGGCAAAGCATTATCAGAGGTATTAGTAGCCACAACTACATCCAAGGTCCCACGTAGGCTTGGAAGAGGTAAGATATGGTACCTAGTTAACTTTTAATTTACGGGCAACACAATGAAACACAAATTCAAACAATGCCTAGACTCGGACAAGCATTAAATTTGTCTTTGTCTTTGTAAACCAACGGATTACCTATTGAAATGTTTCTAGTGTATTACACTAACGTAAAGAGTAGCTAAGCGTCTACTGCGTGTATAAATACTGTGTGTACGGGGGTTACAACATAGCAGCGAGAGAGTGTGTATGTGTATAAGTGTAAAGGGTATATTCTTTGTGTCGCTGCCCAGCCCGCTGTGTTATCTTGCTCGGTCGCGTAGTCGTGTTGCAGCCCGGCCTATTGTGTTATCTTGCTCGGTTGAGTGGTAGTGTTGCTGCTTGATCCGCTCCATTATCTTGCTCGTTTGAGTAGGGTGTTGCTGCCCAACCCACTCCGTTATCTTCTCGGTCGCGTAGTCGTGTCGCAGGCCGGCTTGCACCATTATTTTGCTCGGTGGAGTAGTAGTCGTGTTGCTGCCTGACCCGCTTTGTTATCTTGCTCAGTGGCATAGTCATGTTGCTGCATGACCTGCTCCGTTAGTTTGCTCGGTCGAGTAGTTGTGTTGCTGCCCAACCCACTCTACTATCTTGCTCGGTCGAGTCATAGTGTTGCTGCCCAACCCGCTCCGTTATCTTACTCGGTCGAGTCGTAGTGTTGTTCCCCAACCCGTTCTGTTGTCTTGCTTGGTCGAGTAGTCGTGTCGCAGCCCGACTTGCACCATTATTTTGCTCGGTGGAGTAGTAGTCATGTTCCTGCCTGACCCGCTTCGTTATCTTGCTCAGTGGGATAGTCGTGTTGCTGCATGACCTGCTCCGTTATCTTGCTCGGTCGAGTAGTTGTGTTGCTGACTAACCCGCTCCATTATCTTTCTCGGTCGAGTCATAGTGTTGCTGCCCAACCCGCTCCG
>JAHWFP010265265.1:0-20528 GCA_023313725.1 Lithobius niger
GGAGTTGAGGAGGATTCAGTCTTAAGCCCGTCCTAATGCCTGCTCATGCCATCGTTCAGTGGAACTGCCAAAGTTATCGGACCCATGCAGAAGAGCTGCGACTGCTTTTGTCGCATTGGCGACCTCTGTGCTGCTGCCTTCAGGAAACTTGCTTTAAGGCGTCGGATAATCCGGTTGTTAGGGGTTACTCTGTCTACCGTCTGGATGCAGACCCTGTGCCACGTGCACATGGTGGTGTTGCAGTGCTGGTTCAACACTCTCAGCCGCATGCCAGTGTGCCTCTGCACACTAGATTTCAGGCGGTAGCAGTTCGGGTTTCTTTTTAATTCGATATTACTGTCTGTTCGATTTATGTACCGCCGGATGAGGTCTTTGGGGTTGGTGACCTGGAGGACCTGGTTCGCCAGCTTCCTGCCCCGTTTCTCCTGCTGGGCGACTTTAACAGCCACCACGTCCAGTGGGGAGGACCTATTACTGACAACAAGGGCAGGATCCTTGAGGAGTGGATGCAGAGGGGGTCCGTTTGCATCCTGAACGATGGAGCCATGACACACTGTAACCTGGCCACGGGCAATTGGTCAGCGGTGGACTTAGCCTTTTGCTCCCTTGCCGTCCCAGTTCACTTCACTTGGACTGTCACTGCCGATCTGCATGGAAGCGATCACCTCCCCGTTGTGTTGTCCCTGACACAAGGGGGTTCTGTGGCTTCCAGGCCAGCCCGGTGGGCACTTAAACGTGCTGAATGGTCAGCCTTTGCTGAGGCTGCTGTATTTCAGCGTGCGGTTGAGGACTTTTCTGATGTGGATGAACTTTCCGCTCATTTCGCTGACGTGGTCCTTGCTGCTGCTCATGCTACTATCCCGCGTTCGTCCACACAGCCGCGGCGGGTTCCTGTTCCGTGGTGGACGCCTGCTTGCGGGTAGGCTATTCGGGCCCGCCGGCGAGCGTTGCGTGCGTTTACGGTCATCCCAACTACTGACAACTTTGTAGCCTTTAAGCGCTGTCGTGCTCGTGCCAGGTATGTCATCCGTGAGGCTAGACGTGCTTCGTGGACAGCTTATGTTTCGTCAATCACGCGCTCCACGCCTTCTCAGCAGGTGTGGCGGAAGGTGCGCCAGATCTCGGGGAGGAACGTGTCTTCCCCGGTTTCACAGCTGAAGGTGGCGAATTCCGTGATCTCTTCTGTGCCGGATATCGCCGATTGTCTTGCGTCTGCGTTTGCGCTGGTCTCGAGTGATAACCATTATGATCCTGGTTTCCTCAGAATAAAGCGTAGAGAAGAGGCTCACTCTCTAGACTTTCGCTCCGACGGGCTAGAGGAGTACAATTTACCGTTCACCAGGCAGGAATTTGTTTCCGCTTTGTCCAAGTCGCATGACTTCGCCCCAGGGCCTGATGATGTTCACTATCAGCTGTTGAAACATCTGCCTCTTGCCTCCCAGCAGTTCTTGCTGGAGATGTTCAACCGTGTGTGGGCAGAAAGCTCTGTTCCGGCAGCGTGGAGGACAGCAGTGGTCATCACGATTGTGAAACCGGGCAAAGACCCTACTGCTCCTTCCAGTTATCGCCCAATCGCTCTGACTAGCTGTGTCTGTAAACTTATGGAACGGATGGTCAGTGAGAGGTTGGTCTGGGTGCTGGAATCACGCGGATTCTTATCTGCGTCCCAGTGTGGCTTTCGACGTTTTCGGTCAACCATCGATCATCTGGTTGCCCTTGAATCGGATGTGAGGGAGGCTTTTCGCCTGCGTCAACATCTGGTTCAGGTTTTCTTTGACTTGGAGAAGGCTTATGATACGACCTGGCGTTATGGGATTCTCCGTAATCTCTATAACTGTGGCTTGAGGGGACAGATGCCACTGTTGCTTTCCGCCTACCTCTCAGGCCGTTCTTTTCGTGTTCGTGTCGGGGCGACTCTTTCCCGCCCGTTTGTCTTGGAGAATGGTGTGCCTCAAGGAGGTGTTCTTAGTGTCATCTTGTTTGCTATTGGGATCAACCCCATTGCTCAGCAAGCTGCTGTTCCCCAGTCATTGTTTGTCGATGACTTCGGCCTGCGCTTTCGGGCAGCTCGCATGCAGACCTGCGAGCGGCAGCTACAGCTGGCGATTAACAAAGTCCAGACCTGGGCGGTCAGTAATGGTTTCCGGTTTTCTCCGGACAAGACTGTGTGCATTCACTTTTGCCGCCAACGAACGCTGCACCCAGATCCTTGCCTGTACTTGGGCCAGGCGCAGATTCCTGTTGTCCCACAGGCACGTTTCCTGGGTCTGGTGTTCGATTCCAGGTTATCTTGGCTTCCACACTTGCGCCAACTTAAAGACAATTCTTTGCGGGCACTTAACATCTTGCGGGTTCTGTCGGGCACTTCATGGGGTGCCGATCGCACTGCCATGTTGCGCCTCTACAGAGCCCTTGTCCGCAGCAAACTTGATTATGCGTGCATGGTGTATGGTTCGGCTAGTGACTCGACTCTCCAGATGTTGGACACTGTGCATCACAGTGGCCTGCGTGTGGCGACTGGGGCATTTCGAACTTCTCCAGTGGTCAGCCTCTATGCTGAGGCCTCGGAGCCACCTTTGGCCATTCGTCGGCGGGGGTTGGCCATTCAGTATGCTGTGCGTTTACGTGCTGTGGAATCCAGTCCTGCTTGGTCCATGGTTTTTGGGCCAGACTTGCGAGTCGGTAGACGCAGGGTGGGTAAGGGTGATTTCCGCGATAGGCTCCAGCAGTCCTGTCAGGAGATAGCCTTTGAAATGCCCACCGTCTTGAGGCTTGGGGGGATGCCAGTGGCCCCTTGGCTTGTCCCAAGTGGCATTTTCATTTTCGCTCTGGCGTCCCTCCCGAAGGGTTCCACTCTACCAGCAAGGTACTTACAGGAGTTCCGGCGGCTATGTTCTCAGTACGCCGGTTATCAGCGGCTGTTTACTAATGGGTCGAAGTCGGACGCTGGCGTGGCTTGTGCTTGTGTTTGTAAGGGAGTGACGGTTGCCCATCGCCTTCCATCAGGCTATTCTGTGTTTTCTGCAGAGCTTTTGGCTCTCGGTTTGGCGGTGGAATGGATCCTTGGCCTTCAGGGCACGCATTTCATTATCTTTAGCGATTCCATGAGTGCCCTGGAGTCCTTGGCGAATTACAATCCTCGGAACCCCTTGACACAACGTGTCCAAGCTTTGCTTTCCCGCTTGCCTGGCCAGCGGAAAACCGTGCTTTTCTGCTGGATCCCGGGCCATGTTGGGATAGGTGGAAATGAGCAAGCGGATTCTGCAGCAAAAGGGGCCCTTTCTGGCTCTCTCGGAAGGGATCTCAGCCTTGTTCCCTCGGACGCTTTTCCAACTCTGCGTCTGAGGTTACACGCTTTTTGGCAAGCCTCGTGGGATGGACAGGACGGCAATAAATTACGAGCTATTAAAGGCACTGTTGAGGAATGGCGTGTCGCCGCAGTCGCCGTGAGGAGGTGGTGTTGGCCCGTTTGCGCATTGGTCACACTCGACTTACTCACTGTTTCCTTTTGCGGGGGGTTGCCCCTCCTGAATGTTATTGGTGTCGGCGGCCACTTACGGTCCGCCACTTACTTGTTGATTGTCGCCATCTTGATGGTGTTCGTCGTCGTTTCCATCTTCCGCATGACATTGCGCGTCAGTTGGGCGATAAGTCTGTCCTCCTGTCCGGTGTTTTTCAATTTTTGAATAACATCTCTGTAATGTGTGGTGCAGTGGCAACCCGGACCACTGCACTGTGACTGAGGTTGGCGCTAATGACCAAGTTGTCGACGCGCCATTAAGCCTCAATTCCCCCCCCCCCTAGGGGTAGCTGCTAGCAGAGATGACTCATGGGATACCAGGATATAGTACAGGAAGTACCTTGCACCACCTGTGGCGGGTACTGGCTGCAGCTCTAGGTACTTAAAGCCTTGCAGCCCCCTTCAGCCTCACTGTGGGAGCTAGTCCCTTAACCAGCCACAACTATTCCTGCAGTGTGCCACTCTGCTAGAAGCCCTGACTAGAGCATCCTTGAATTACTGGACAACATTTCCTAAGAACAGACCGCGTGGCCCTGAGAATAAACCCTGAAATCACCACTTTCTGGCATTCTTTTTTGTGCCGATAATAGTGGGGTTTAGTGTGCATGCATCCGTGGGGCATCCACGGATGACACCACTTGAACAGCCTTACTCCCCCCCCCCCTGCACTGTGACTGAGGTTGGCGCTAATGACCAAGCTGTCGACGCGCCATTAAGCCTCATCTCCCCCCCTCCCCACTTGAACAGTAATACATGGCGTGGGCATTGTGGCAACATACACCACAATGCCCTCCCTTTAAAATAAAGAAAATTGGATTTGTGGTATAGCCAATTTTGATTGACTCCAGCTATGTTGCTTTGCTGACATCATGTTTCTTTCTTTTGAGCTGAATGACATCTAGATGATGACACCATTATCGTTGAGGACATTTCTTCACATAACACGATCATGTCTACAGTTTCATTTTGTTCACCGATTTCAACTTTGACATTAATACTACGTAAACCACACTGTTGAAGTTTGCAACTTTAAATACAGCGCTCGAACCATGAAATAGTAATAATGGTTCCATCACAAACACTTTCTAATTGTAATGACAGTTTTGTGTTATTAATAAGTCAATGAATCCACCATGTGTTGCCTTCGTGTACTTCTTCGTGCAAGCCAATTTTACGTGTGTATTGTTGAAAAAAAAAATCGCTCCCACTGTCAACTTCAGACTCGGTTTCACTTTCAGATTCAGCTAAATACAGATGCAAACCTATTTACGTTGCCTTTTGGACTTATATGTCAGATTGCCTGAGCGCGGAATCGAACCCAGTACCTTTGATTTCCTGGGTTTGACAGGCAGTCTGACATATAAGTCTAAAAGGCAACGTAAATAGGTTTGCATCTGTATTTAGTTATATCTTGTGAGCCTTTGGCTTTCCCGTCCTTAATTCAGATTTAGCAGTAGATGATTCGTTATCGCGCTGCAATTTGTTAACCTTTTTGTACCGTATTTAAATTTAGATTTCTTCTGCACTTTTGTCTTGAGCAAGGGTTTCTCAGATGCTGAAGCCCGTTTATGTTCGTCGCTAGATTTTGGGTGACCCTTCTCAAGGCAGCGCCCACAAGAATTATCTGTCCATGCACCTCAAATGGATATGTCCGGCTTTTTTACAACAAAAAACACCGCATACTTGTACTTTGTTTTGTTTTAACACTTGGATTAAATTTGCTTTCAATAAAATTCTTTGCTACCGAACCCCCACTCCCCCCGAATTTCAATTTAGTTAACAGTTGCTGCTTCGAGAGATAAAGCTAATTTTGCCAAAGGTCTTTTTAAGCAGCTCACTTTGTATTAATTCTGAATAAGGTGGTCACGAATCATTTCTTTGTTAGCTTCCGTCACTGAATCGAAATTGCAAAACTCGGTCATCGTTTTGAGTGCTGAAATTTATATTCACCGACTAACTCCTCCGCTTGTTGGTTTAGTCAAAAAAATTTCAAACGTTCTGGAACAACACTTGAGCGGGGATCAAGGTCAAGTAATACGACCTTGACTAAGTCAACGTATGTCGTTTCACTAGGCGAAAATAGCCAAAAATACAACCAACCCAGCAACCAGTGCTAGATTACTGCGATAGTCATGTTCCATTGGCTGGTGAACGTAGGTTAACCTGCGCAACACAACAAAAAACTGGACAATTCAGGTTTGTATTACAAAGCTGTGAGCAACACCTGTTTTAGGCATTAAAACCTGCATTGAACTGGGATCAATTCGACGAATGTCTGAATACAACAGTAGCCAAGGGGAATGACTCGCAAAAGGGTACCACAAGTAAGAACAAAATAAAGAATAGCTAACCACGAGCCAATTACTCGATAACGAGAAAGTACACTTCAAAGATGGAGACTCGCAGGCAAGACAACAGTAGAACAAAATAATTTAAGGATTTCTTTGGAGGCTTAGGTCGTATTAAGCAAACTGTAAAAAATAAAAGACTAAGAGAGGGAGCTACGCCACACATAGCTGGACCTCGAAATGTACCTTTGGCTTTCATGTTAGAATAAACAACGAACTGAAAAGAATGATCCAAAATGGAATCATCACAAAAGTAGACCACCCGACCGAGTGGACATGGGGGCACGTTACATATTGCAGTACTCGGTGTTTAGTACAAACCATTATGAAGGGAGCGCTGCGAGCAGTATTCCATGTATCTTGATGTAGGCGGCGTGGCAATTGTAATTATGTATCTCTTAACAACGTGGCTCAGCCTGGATCATGCAATGGCATGCAATCATGCAATGGCCTCGCTGTGTTTTATTTAATTATAATACATAACACCTGTTGTATGTTCCAAGAACATGTTATGGCAGAAGTGATTGATATTGTCATGAGATTCAAGTACCGAATTGAAATGTAAATTTAGGCATTTAAGTTGGGTCACGGGACGTAACAAGAAATGTGGTCTGCCCATTATTCTAAATTGTGTAATTACAGTAGAGGCTTAGCAGAAACAATGAAGTGGCATGTTGGGGCATTTCACCTTTTTAAGCGCTTCAGGTTCTTTTTCCAAAATCTTTTTTTTTTTAAGGGAGATTCGATGTCGTCTGTGGGAGAGGGGTGGGATGTTGTGTATTGATGAATTACTATTTGTAGTGAGTGGTCAGATAGGTTGAATGAAAATAAAGAGGCTAATTGATGAAGAGGATGAGCATTGCAGAAAGAAGTAGAGGCACTATGTCAGCCTCTGGAATCAGTGCAGTATTTCAAAATCAGGTAGTCTATGAGGGAAGTTTGTTGAGTTTAGAAGCCCCTCTGACCAGGCAAACAAGATCAAAAAATTTGATCCATTACCAGTTAAAGATTTTTGACCAGGATAATTATTTTCAGGAAAATATCCTGCACTGACGCATGTTGGTTGAAGTGGAGCTGGAGTGCTTCTTGTATCAGGATGTATCTGCCTTTCTGGTTCCGGATTCGATACCTGTCCGATGTTTCTACAGATGCAGAGGGCTTGATGGACTGATCAGCGATGCTTTCGGTTTCTATGGGCACAACTTGTTTTATGGGTTGAGTCGTGAGGCTTGTCTGACTGCACAAGGGGTATTTATTTTTGTAGTAGTTTTTTTTGCCTTGACATCATTTGTTTTTTACCTGCCTCTTGTATTCAGTGGTTTGCCCTCTCTGTGGCCGGGTGCTCTTAACCACTGAAGAACTGGGGCGGTGTAGTCGTTAAACTATTTCTATTCCACGGATGAACAATTTTTATCCTTCTTAATTCCGATAAAAATCTTTTGTTGGGACTGGTCATTATTTGGTGGGGGCTTGGGATTGATCTTGTGATGAGAAACATTCTCATGCTTTAAGATTCGAAAAAAAATGTTGCTGCATTACATTCGTGAAGAGAATAACACAGCACGGAGTGCATGACATTATGTTATTGCTGGAATCATTAAAACATTTCGTGGACCTCCCAAGCAAAACATGCATGTAAGTTGGTCTTGCAATTCTTGCAGTACATCACTGAAAGGCTGTTGGTTAGCAGCAGCTGCTTGTTGTTCTGGTGCAACTTCCTGGTGTTCTGGTCAGACTTCTGGTGTTCTGTTCGAATTCATGGTGTTCTGTTCCGACTTTCTGGTGTTCTGGCCCGACTTCTTGGCGTTCTGGCCCGACTTCTTGGCGTTCTTGTCCTACCTACTTCGTGGTGTTCTGGTCCGATTTCTTTCTATTCTGGTCGAACTTCCTGTAGTGCAGGTGCAGTCACTGGTACAAGAACACTCTGTAATAAGCAGTAAAAACATTATTTTCGTTAAAAGACCACACTATTATTTTTATTGCTTTGTTATTGTTTTATTGCTGAAATTTCATGCAGGTAAACAGACTACAACATAAATAATATTTTCAGCATTTAAGGTGACTTATGATATATAAATACTGTAAATAAATTCCCATTCAGATTATTTTTAATATTATTTCTACTATAAATTACTATTTTCTTCTTTCAAATAAAAAAAAAAGAAAATTATATCTGGATTGTCTACTTAATGATTCAAAAAATAATGGTTATAGATGGGTGCCATTTGATGTGCAAATGTATAATTTTGATCGTTTTACACGTCTATACTACTAATATACACTATTTTAGAAATAAACACTCGGTTTAGCTTTGTAATACTGTCAGAAACTTGACAATAACGACCATTCCGGAGGGCCAACCATACTATCCAATAAGAAAATGACAAATACAAATACAAATTTACAGGGAAGGTTTTTTTTTATTTTTTTTTTCCTGTTCTAATATGAATGAAAGAATTTATCTAGCAAAATACTCCATGATTGTTGTTCTAACCCTAATCTTTTCAACGCATGATTGTAGATTTTTACGTTTTGGAAACGAATGAAAACAAAAGTTAACACTTTAACGATACTTGATTAATGATACTGCTAACGTGTAACAGGGAGCGTCAGAAATTTCGCTATGGTATGTATACCCTGGAAAATTGAGAGATGCTTCACTCCCGCAGCCACGATGCGTGAATCACTTGCTTTGTACTTGCATTCTGCTCTCTGTGAATCATTTCTGGTCTTGGGTTTACAGCATCCAAAGCCCTAGAAAAATCCCTAGGTGGTGTTAGCCCATTTACGCATTGGTCACACCCAACTTACCCACTGTTTCCTTTTGAGGGGAGGGGGTTGACCCTTCTGAGTGTCATTGGTGTTGACGGCCACTGACTGTCCGACACGTGCTTGGTGGTGTTTGTCGTCGTTTCCATCTTCCGCAGGACATTGCGTGACAATTGGGCGATAAGTCTGTCCTCCTGACCGGAGTGTTTCACTTTTTGCAGGAGGTGTAGATGTATAATAAGATTTAAAGTCGGGGTTTGTATAATATCTGTGTAATGTGTGGTGCAGTGGCAACCCGGACCACTACACTGTGACTGAGGTTGGCGCCAATGACCTAACTGTCGATGCGCCATTAAGCCTCAATCCCCTCCCCCCCCCCCCCCTGCCTGATCCTAGGGGAAGTTGCTAGCAGAGATGGCTCGTGGGATACAAGGATATAGTACAGGATGAATCTTGCATCACCTCTTGCGGGTATGGCTGCAGCTCCAGGTACTCAAGGCCTTGCAGCCCCCTCAGCCTCACTCTGGGAGCTAGTGCCACTCTGCTAGAAGCCCTGACTAGAGCATCCTTGAACCACTGGACATCATCTCATAAAGACAAACCGCGTGGCCCTGGAATAAACCCTGAAATCACCATCCTTTCTGGCCTTCTTCTTTGTACCGGGCATAGTAGGGTTGCACAAGTGGTGCATCGGCCGTCCAGTTTTTTTTTTTTAGCTAGGACAAGAACCCATTTCTACCAAGAAACCTTTTGGAATGCTGGCAGCCATCTTGGGTGTTCCATTTTCCACTTGGGACCCCAGTCTTCAATGAGTTACCAAGAGACAACCTGAGTAGTTGTGAGTATTCAGTACTGTGTAAGAAGTAGCAATAACTTTTCTATTGCAGTGAGAGGAATAATTTGGATCAGTCAGTGCCTTTTTTTTATTGGACGATTTTGTGTGTGCCTATGTAGGCTAGTGCCTTATTGACTTAAAGCAATTGAGACTTTTCCTGATTATGTATGCTACTGAATTTTAGCCTTGAAGTGACTTTTCATAGCCTATGGGCTTAAACTTCCAATAGTGAACTATTTTATGCCAGGGTTAATTAGATCTAGGCCAGATTTATAGCCCGACTCTTGGAATTGGGACCCTAATAAGATAGGGAAGAAGCCTAGGGCTAGAAAGGAACAAGCAGCTGGAATGACTATCCCGACTTTTCCACCAGTTGTGCAATCACCATTAGGGGTTACCCCATCTAGATTAGCCCCTCAGTTCCCTCCTGCTAGCCCTCAAGTTCAGTTGACACCTAATTTGGGTCTGGTTACAGCAGCAGCAGGCCTACATGTAAGTGTGTCCAGTCCGACAGTGACTTTACCAAAGTGTTGGTCAATTATTTCCAGCTGTTGTAAGTAATCCTAGTGTTATAGGAAGTGTTCCATTTGTGCCAGGTGTGCCCTCAAATGTGAGTTTGCCACATCCTTTTCCTCCTACATGTACAGTTTCTGCAACAACTGCTAGTTTACAGCAGCAGCAGTTAGTTCCAGTAACCATAATTTGGACTGATCCTTCCGGAGAAGTTTAGACACACATATTCATTTTACATACACTGATGATTCCATGAATAACGATAGAAACCTTACGTACAAATGTGTGAAAGACAGTAAAAAGTATTCAGCTTACAATTTATTGATAAAAAGGACGCACTAATTTTAAGTTCAATACGTTTTCTTGGTAAGGTCTGTAAACATACCAACATTAGGGAGTCTCCACATGGCTCCCAAATGTTGGTATGTTTACAGACCTTACCAAGAAAACGTATTGAACTTACCACGTGGTGACTCCCACGTTCGAAAAGTTAGTGGAAGTGGTGACCCAAACTCAAAAACATGGACATTTCCTGGACTGACGGCTCGTGAACTACATGCAAAGCTTCCGCACTTGCTCCAAAACTGCGATCCACATTTGTGCAGGCTCAAATAGTTTGGTGGATGAAACCCCAAATCGTATTGCTTTATCCTTGGGTGACTTTGCTTTGTCGGTCCGTGTTGCTTTTCCACACATAAAAATCTCGTTCGGCTTGTTCCCTAGATTGGGTAAAGCAAACCTTGAATATGACAGAAAGATCATACATACAAACTCACTGATTCGTCAAATGTGTGTAACAAGAAACTATTCTTTCATCTCGATTGACAAAGAAATCTGCCAGGATCATACCCTGTTAGCGCGGGATACCATCCATCTCACCTCGTACATTGCAGCAAGAGCTTCTGCGTGTCCATGAAACGGGGGGGGGGGGGGGTGAGGCTTAATGGCGCGTCGACAGCTTGGTCATTAGCGCCAACCTCAGTCACAGTGCAGTGGTCCGGGTCCATGAAACGGTGGAAAACTGAGTACTCTAAACGGGAAATAACCTCACCTCTGTTGGCCCACTTTTTTCATGTAACCCTCGTGGTGTTGGTAGCCTTTCTTGTTTCCTTTAACGCACGTAGCATTATTAGAAATATTGGTTGTTTTAGACATTTGATTAGCCAGGACATTTATGACATGATTTTTGCGTTGAAGACCTGGCTACACCCAGCCTTCACTGACGATATGTTGGTGGACCCCAGTATATTTTCTGTAGTGCGACGTGACCGTGGGAGCCGGGGAGGGGGGGCTCCTGATTTTACATCGAAAGGAAATTCCTGTTGTCCTACTGCAAACAGCTCTGAACACGGAGGGATTGTTGATCGCTGTGCCGAGCTTAAACATCACCTTCATATTGGGTTATTTGCCCGATAGTTATAATGAAAATGAAATTATTTTGCCTTGCGATTTTGTCAAAAACTCTTTCAACCCTTCACATTCCTGTATCCTGTTAGGGGACTTCAACCTTAGCACCGTGGACTGGGGCCATGACCGGTCGGAAAATCGGCACCATAAATTGTTCCTTGAACAAATTGCACCTCTGGGTTTTGCTAATTGGTAAATAAGCCGACCAGGGGGGATAACATTCTTGATCTCGTTTTCTGCGATGACGACAGGCTGGTCTACGGCCTGCAGGTAGGGGCCCATTTCGGAAACAGTGACCACTCTATTGTAAACTTTTTTCTGAATACTCCCTCCCCGTTTGGCACTTCTCCTATAAATTCAAAACTTGATAAACCTACGGATAAACTCCATTTCGAACTTCTTAAAAAATCACTTTTGTTTGTAGATTGGGATAGTCTAATTTTCAATACACATTTTGATATCGAACACGCTTGGTCTTGTTATCTCGAAATTCTTCGGGGCCACTTGTTGACTTGCCGAATACCCATTTCCCGTAGAAGGTAGTCCCTACTCAGACTCCTAAGCGCATTATGAAGATGCGGGCCATGACACTACAGGTATGGAACGTTTCAAAGTTAACCCTTGTATAACCCTAGTAAAACAGACAGGCCTCATTCCCCCCCCCCCCAATAACTTTGCTAAGAAACAGTACTCATAATGTATTGAGGAATGGCATAGCTCACATGAGACAGTGGCTGTGCGTGATAGGAGTAACTGTTCTATTTAAACAAGAAAACCAGCAATTCAAGATCCATCCCACCCCTTAAGTCTGGAAATCTGTTTCGTACGGAGAACCTTGCAAAAGCTGAGCTCCTTAGTGGTGTGTTTGCTTCTAACAGTATTGCTGATGACGGCCGTTATAGTTGTCCTCGGGCAGGAGCGCCGAGTACCTTCGGTGAGTGCCCTGGATTTGTTTTCACTATAACCAAAATCACGAGGGCTCTTTTGAAATTAAAACCTAGTAAATCTTGCAGGCCTAATGGTCTTTCTGCGTATCTTTTGAGACAAATTGCCTACGAAATAAGCTATCCATTGTTTAAGCTTTTTACCTTATCTTATACAAGCGGATGTACACATAGTCAGTGGCGTACAGCTATTGTAACACCTGTATTTAAGCGTGGATCCGCTTCGGATCCGTCAAATTATTGCCCCATTTCATTAACATGTGTGGCCTGTAAGACAATGGAATCTATTATTAGGGATGAAATTCTTCATCACTTACATGCTTTTTCCATAATTAGCCAGGACCAATTTGGTTTTTTACCTAAGAGGTCTGCAACCCACCAGCTACTTACTGTGCTTGATCGATGGAGTAGCGCACTCGACATTGGTGTGGCTACCGATGTCATTTATTTCGATTTCAAGAAGGCGTTTGAGTCTGTGATACGCCGAAAACTCCTACTTAAACTTACTTAGTATGGCATCGTGGGAAATCTGGCAGGTTGGATCTCTGCGTTCCTTTATAATCGTTCACAAAAGGTGATAGTCGACAATGTGTTGTCAACCAGTGTCATGATGCCTTGTGGTGTACCACAGGGGTCCCTTCTGGGCCCCGTACTGTTCGTTATATACCTTAACGACTTGCAATTTTCAAGTGGGGAGACTTTCGGATTTAAATTTGCTGATGATATTAAGGTTGGTACAGAAAACTTTTGGCCCTAAGGGTCCCCGGATCTTGAATCTGAAATTCGAAATGTGGAATCTTGGTTATTGCAATGGCAATTACCACTTTCTTCTTCAAAATGTTTTACTTTCCACGTTGGCACACATAACTTTTGCTCGGACTACCTTCTTGGATCCCAAACCCTTGACTCTATTGATGAGGTTAAGGACCTTGGAGTGTTGTTTACGAAAAATCTAAAGTCTTCTCTTGATTGTCAAAAAACCAGTGCTTTAGCATTCAAGCGGGCTGCCATTGTAAACAAGTGTTTTACGTCTGGTAACCTTCGAATTAAAATTTAGGCCTTTAAGGTTTTTGTGAGGCCCATTCTCGAGTACGCTACCCCAGCTGTCCCCTCACTTATTGGGTGATATTGACCTGATAGAATCCGTTCAGCGCTGGTTTACCAAAAGCCTACGTGGCATGCGCAACCTTAGTTATTATGAACGCCTAACCCGCACGGGGCTGGACTAACTTGAATTGTGTCGCATTCGCTTCGACTTGATTCTCACATACAAAATACTCCGTGGGTTGATTGATGTGAATCTTCCCTTTTTCGAACCCGTATTGGGAGCTACGGTTACAAGGGGTCATAACTGGAAGCTCGCTTACCAGCCTGTGCGGACTACCTGCCGCCTAAACTTTTTTCCGTACGTGTCGTAAATGTTTGGAATGCCTTTAAGGCAACAACTGTAGCCCAGCCAACGGTGCAGGGATTTTGCCGTATGCTAAAACAGGAAAATCTCAACAAATTCCTGAAGCGTCAGTATTTACCATCGTAGTCTATTAATGTTTATAATGGTCTCTTTTCCTTTTCTCTTAGTTTGGCTCGGTATCAACGGTTCAACACCCTTCCGTAGTCCTTCCACCTCTATGTGGAGAAATTATTATATATTATTTATATTTGTATGTGCTTTGTAAGGTGACTATTTTCCCTGGATGCAAATTTACAAAGAAAACAGCTGAATGGGTTTTCTCCCCTTCCGTGTTTTCATGTCCCTAGTAAGGTCACTTGTTAATATGTGCATAATTGTACTGCTTACATTTGAATAGATTTGCTCTTGTGTGTCCTCATGTGTATATTACGGAGACTATTTTGATTACATGAATAGTTACACTCCTTAGACATGTTCCATTCTACCAAATGACCCAGTGTTCCAAATGTGTGACTGTCTTCAGTGCCAAACTATTCTGCACCCTTGCCTGGACCAACACAGTGCCTACCTTTGTGGCAAACTATTTTAACCAACCAATTCCTACTGACACTGCCATCTTGAATTTAATAATAATAATAGTTTATTACCAAATAACGGCTTTAAGTTCGCTCAGAAACTTGTGAAGAGCCGAGACATATTAAATTTACAATTACTATCCATAAAATATCAATTACAACGTACACACAAAAAACAAAACAAAAAAAAACAAATACCTTATTACAGCATATGTTAAAGGTCAATATAAAAATTTTTAAAAATTTTAAATCGCTTCAAAAGCAAAACAGAAACCACACAGGTATATAAAAATATGATAACTGCAAAACATTAAAAAAGAACTAAGAATACTAATAATAATAATTAAACTAGCACACAGCTTGAATATGAAGCAGTATAATGTAATAATCATTTACCCAATGGCCATCCTTAATTTCACATACATTTAATTGTTTAAAAAATATCTTTTTATCTCTTTTCTAATTTTATTCTTACTACCAAGTTTTAGCAGGTCAATGGGTAACTTATTACACAGAGTTGGGATTACATATGACCTGCACTGTTCACTGTAATCGTTAATTACCTGAGGCCCTCATTTTCAAAAGACCTCATTTTCAAAACACCATTTTCCAATTTTATCGAACTCATTTTGGAGATAATTCATCATGTTTGCGTACTCATTTTCAAGTGAGATTACAATGATATCATCTGCGAACAGATAAATTTTAGTGTTTACATGTTCGGTTTCGATATCGTTAACCTAAATTAGGAATAAAAGTTGACCCATAACTGAGTGCTAAACTGAATTCAGTGGTTAATTTCTATAGGCAGGTACAAATCCTGTTGGTCATCTTCAGGTGCTGTGCCTAGGCCACCATTAACTTCCACCATTAAGTCTGTCCTCCTGTCCAGTGTTTTTCAATTTTTGCAGGAGGTACAGATGTATGACAAGATTTAGATTAGGGGTTTGAATAACATCTCTGTAATGTGTGGTGCAGTGGCAACCCGGACCACTGCACTGTGACTGAGGTTGGCGCTAATGACCAAGTTGTCGACGCGCCATTAAGCCTCAATCCCCCCCTCCCCCCCATTAACTTCTACAAGTACTGTTTTCAGTTCACCTGTTATGTCACCTACAGTAATCTAGTTGGTAGTAGTTCAAATGTTGTTAGTTGTCTTTCACGGAATAATAACCAAAAAAGCTGTTGAAATGTCAATACCTTTACCTAAAATGGAAGCTTGAAAATTGTACAATTTAATGGGTTGCAGACAAAATTTTCGCCTTAGCGATCATGAAATTAGAAAGAATTTTAAGGGTTAGAAAGGTTGATAAAAAATTATTTATCCACCAAACTGTTTCATCATGGTTAACAGGGAATGCTGTTGACTGGTTTTTGGCAAATGAACCTTTTTTTTAGTTGGGAGAATTTTAAGGTCTTGTTTTTGGGTAAGTTTGAAGTACAGTCACATGGGTATTATCTAATTGCTAAATTTAGAACTATGAGAATGCAGGAAAATGAAAGTTTCATTAACCATTTTAATAAATGCATAGATATCTTACAAAACACAGGTGCTAGAATCAGTAATTTTGATCAAATTGAGGCTATTTTGGAAACACTGAATTCGACTTTTCACATGCCCATAATGTCAAGAAAATTCACTTCTTTGATAGATTTTAAAATTCAGGGTCTTTTCTAGGAAAATATGATTCAAAGGAGGCAAGCCAGTCCAATCCAAGCTGGAGTTTCAAATGTTGGTAATGCTTGAAATGGTAGAAATCGTGGTAGAGGTAATGGAAATAGCACTATTTTTTTGTGAAAATATATGACGCAAAATGCACTTGTACCATTTGTAATACGGTTGGGTGGACTTCTAAATTCTGCCCTAATAAGTCAAATCACCAGCAAAATCAAGTTGCAGTTAGGAAAAACGGCAGCAATAACAGTAAGTCGAATGGTAGAAATAGCCGCGGTAATGGACTAATTTTTTTTTTAGCAACAGTGGTCGTGGTGGCAACAGCGGTCGTAGTAATCGTTTCCAGGAAATTTGGTGCACAAAATGCGAAAATTCGTCACACAGAACTCAGTTGCTCAAGTTCAAGAAATTGAACTGGATTCTGATGCACAAGAATTCGTACCAAAAAACCAGAGAGCCGTCCAGTTTTAGGTGGTGAGATGGAAATGGTGTATCTTCTTTCCAAAACCAACTAATTTCTAAGCCAATTTGTCTAGGTGAGGTTATTGATCCAACTCCAGCACCATGTGCTCCATGTGCACCATGTGTGACCAAGCTGTCGACGCGCCATTAAGCCTCATCTCCCCCCCCCCATGTGCTTACTTTTCACTTAAATTTGGCAAAGAATATGCTGACGCCATATTGGATAGCGGGAATACAATGTCGTATGTGAATGTTGCACCGAAAGATGACTTCATCAAAATGGGTTTTGAATTTACACAACGTCCGTGCTGAGTAAGAGTTGCCGATACTCGTTTCGTTGAGTGTCTGAGTTTCATTTTAGCTACATTTCAGATTGCGCAATGAACACTAACCTTTCCACTGATCTTGATGGAAAATACAATCAAGCAGATAATTCTACGCGTAGATTTTCAGCAGCAACAGGTTTACAGCCAAATTTCGCATCAAAACTTGGTTTTGGCAGGATAAACCTTCGAAAATTTACAAGCTGAGTCGGGAGCCGGGTATAAACAAAATCTATCAGTCCCAGGCAACTGTTACACCCATTGAACTGGATGAGTTTACTGCCTCAGAACAAGATATCCGTAATAAAGTAAAAGAGAGTGACGTTTTAACAAATGACGAAAAGGAACAGTTGTTCAAAGTATTAATGAAATATAGGTTTGTTTTTAGTTCTAGAATTGGTTTGATGAGCCCAGTTTTCGATATTGACGTTGACGATCACCCACCAATCGCTATAAAGCCCTATCCAGTTTCAAAGTTTAAGGAATTGCAATTACATCAGCTCATCTATCGGATGCTGGAGCTTGGGGTCATCGTCCCCAGCATGATGGTACGGCATTAATTATCATGCCATTATTTGGTATGTTAGGACCCCTGTTGCCAGTGATATTGAGCCTAATGCTCCTTGAGCTACTGTAGAGTAACCTTAAGATGTTAGTCACACCCTAAGATGCTTAGTGTGCTCATATTATACGCTAAGTAGTGCTAGTGCACCTTTATTATGTAATTGGGCAGAGCTATGTATGGTTTATATCCAGATGTTATAACTAAGGTTGTATGGTAGTCTGTACATTACACCTGTACGTAGGTGGAGCCATGGTAGTGTGGGTGAGAGGGTGAAGTGCTGTGGGGTCACCTTGTGTTACATCCTGGTACTGGAGCTGCTACTTAAGCAACACTCCTGGCCTTAGCTAGCCAGTTCACCTCGGGGCTCCAACCCAGCAACACTTCTCTCCTCTCCTGTACACTACAGGGTGGTGAAGCCTTCTAAGCCTCCTGAGCTACTGAACCAATGTACTGCCCGCGTGGACCTGAATAAACCTACTTCAACCCTAACGAGTCTGGTTATTTGGGTGAGGACTTGGACCGCCTTCTTCATACCCCCTGTGGGCTGGGGGTAGAATAAGCCCACCGTACCCCTGCGGGTCGTAGGAGGCGACTAAAAGGGAACCCAAGATCACGGTTTGCTAGTGTGCCAAGGGTCTGCGTGGCGGAGGGTTTTTTGTCCGTCTTGAACACTAGCAACCTCAACACTACGGTTTGCGAGTGCGCCTACGGTGTGTATGGCGGGCAGGTTTAACACCCGTCGCAAGCACTAGTCCGAAAGAGGTGAAGGGACATCCAGACAAACCGGGCCCGGGGTGGCTGCTTAGAGGATGTTTGGCGGTTTGAATCCCCTTTTGGGTTTGATTCCGATTTGCCCATTCTGGCCACTGGGCTTGTAATCCGTGGAGGCGGAGATCCTGGCTTTCGGGCTTTGGCTCCTTATTCCGGAGGACGGGTGGCCTGGGCGAGCCGGCCTAAGGTCAATCGGCTATGACTTTTCGGGTTCTGTCGTTGTGGGGAGGCGGCTTGTGCTGTATCCATCTGCATCACGGACCCGAACTGTTTGGGTTATCGAGGGAGGTGGTGTGTACGGCTTCCTTGGTGGCCTCGCCTCTCGGCATGCTTAGGCTGCCACCTCACCGAGATAGACGGCGGTGTTAGCTTCCTGGTGCAGGGCCCTGGATATGCGGCTTCCGGCCCTGCATCACCCGAGTGCCGCGCGGGGTTTTTCTTTTCTGGGGGGCGCACCGCCGCGACTTCTTTTTGCTCTCCATGGCAACTTCTTCTCCCCCCTCCCCCGCAAAATCTTCTTCCCCCCAAAATTCGTCCCCTCCTCGCCGCACTAGCAAGCGCCAGAGGAGGGAACCTGAGATGGTTGGGCCTGGTGCCCAGTTACCAGACATTGGTAAGGGTCGGGACCAAGTCCCGAAGTTCTTGGTAGTGACAGGCGAGGGCCGAGATGTTACACAACTCGGTCCGTTCGCTGTCCACAAGGCACTCAAAGGGATCTGTGGTTCCGATCCGAAGAGTGTCTCTCGGCTCCGTGCTGGGGGATACCTTGTTGAGGTTGCGGATGGGGCTCAGGCAAAGAGGCTTTTGAAGGCGGGTGCACTGGGGTTATGCCCGGTGCGTGTGGAGCCGCATCGTACCTTGAACAGCAGCAAGGGAGTCGTGACGTGCTTTGATTTGAGGGGTCTCAGCGATGATATCATCCTGGACGAACTCAAGTCACAAGGCGTTACGGCTGTGAAGCGTTTGACGCGGAAAGGTGAGAATGGTGCCCAGCCAACTGACACCTTTTTCCTGACCTTTGATACGCCAGTTGCGCCGCAGCACATTACTGCCGGTTATCTGCGGTTGAAGGTCAGGACTTATGTACCGAATCCAATGCGGTGTTTCCGCTGTCAACGCTTCGGCCACACCAGCGGCTCGTGTAAAGGTAAGCCTACCTGTGTTAGCTGTGCTCAGGCAGCCCATGAAGGCGCTGATTGTGCTGGCCCAGAGCAGTGCATCAACTGTGGTGGTCAGCACCAGGCCTCTTCGCGGGACTGCCGTGTTTATTTAGAGGAACGTCGTGTGCAGGAATTGAAGGTGAAGGACGGGCTTTCCTACTCGGAGGCCCGGAAGAAAGCTAAACTGTCGGCAGCACCGATGACCAGATCTTTTGCACAGGTGTGCAGTGCGCCATTGCCTGGCCCAGTTCGTGAGTCTGCTGATTTAGCGGATTTGCGCGCTGAGCTCAGGTCTTTGACGAGCACGGTAGGCATGCTTGTTACTTTGTTGACCCAGCAACATCCATCTTTGCAGGGTCTTTTGAGTTCTTCGAAACCGGTTGATGCCTTGCCGTCGACATCTGCCCAGCCTGTTCCTGTTCCTGTAACTGTTCCCAGGCAGGTTAAGGCTGTGGTTAAGCCTCCTCCCGCCCGGAGTGCACCACAGAAAGTGTCGAAGAAGGCTCCTGCTGGTACATCCTCAGCACCACCCGTGAGGAAGTTGCCACCAGGAGAGAAGGTGAAACAGTTGTCGAACGACCAGCTTGATGAGGGGTCCATTGCGTCCCCTCCACAATTTGATCCTCCATTACCCATGGAGCAGGGAGATATTTCCTGTTCCACTTCTCCTGGGCTTTTTCCTCCTTCCGAGGACAACTTCGTTCTGGACCTCACTCCGGCTTTTGATTCGGGGGAGGATTCAGATGTTTTCGGGTCGCCCAGGGGAGGAGTTGAGGAGGATTCAGTCTTAAGCCCGTCCTAATGCCTGCTCATGCCATCGTTCAGTGGAACTGCCAAAGTTATCGGACCCATGCAGAAGAGCTGCGACTGCTTTTGTCGCATTGGCGACCTCTGTGCTGCTGCCTTCAGGAAACTTGCTTTAAGGCGTCGGATAATCCGGTTGTTAGGGGTTACTCTGTCTACCGTCTGGATGCAGACCCTGTGCCACGTGCACATGGTGGTGTTGCAGTGCTGGTTCAACACTCTCAGCCGCATGCCAGTGTGCCTCTGCACACTAGATTTCAGGCGGTAGCAGTTCGAGTTTCTTTTCAATTCGATATTACTGTCTGTTCAGTTTATTTACCGCCGGATGAGGTCTTTGGGGTTGGTGACCTGGAGGACCTGGTTCGCCAGCTTCCTGCCCCGTTTCTCCTGCTGGGCGACTTTAACAGCCACCACGTCCAGTGGGGAGGACCTAATACTGACAACAA
>JAHWFP010265266.1:0-40950 GCA_023313725.1 Lithobius niger
AACCTGCAGTCCCAAACACTTGTAAACCCAACCTGCAGTCCCAAACAATTATAAACCCAATCTGCAGTCCCAAACACATACTATTTCACGAATTATAAGTCATGCAAATAATTTTAGTCACGCAAATAATGACTAAAATCGAAACTTATCCATTGGTTTAAGACTGCTGCCTGGACTTAACCACACATCGGCACAGATAAACGATATCTTTGTAACTGCCAATAAACCCTTCGGTTTTGTTAAGTGATTCTATTTAGAATGGAGAATACCAAACATGGTTCTTTATTTCGACTCATTAACAATTCCAGTAATGGTCAGTGAGATGTTTGAAGAATTGAGTATCCATGCTTTCTTATGATACTTCAGACCTCAATATACATTATTTTGTACTTATTTAAATTAGCATAAATTTAAAATCATGCTAATTTTACGTTAATAAAATTAACAATTATTAATACATTATTTTATTTTTATTGTAATTTATATGATATCTGTTGCGTGTTATCATTGAAGTAACATTGTTATATTGTTGTGGCGCAGTTGCATGATGTATCGGTTCTATTGTTGCTAATGTCTTGCTGTTGTTCAATGGCTGATGTTGTAAAGTTTGAATGGGGAACGTGGAAGCTCACCGAGCTTAACCCAAGCCTTCACCATTAAGGCTCCTGTGCACTGGACGGCCAGGTCGTGCAGCCAGTGGTCGTCACGGCCAAAAAAACATGGCGACGTGCCGTGCGGCCACGTCCGTTTTTCATTGATAAATCTCAATCAGGTGGTGAAAAATGAACACGGAACAAGTATGGTCGCCCTGTGGTCGCCTGCATGCCGCTCGGGATCCCAGTGGCCGCAGTGACTGTCTGACCCTGGTGGCCAAGTGTGCATTGCTACATATACAGTAAACATTTTCAAAGGCCACAGCAACCTGGCCGCACGGCTTGGCCACCATTTGCGCAAGGGCCCTTACCAATAAATTTATTGGGACTAGGAGAATGACTTGTTCTCTTTCTTCATCGATTCAAGTACACTCTCATTTCTTAGCGCAACTGTGGTTGAAGTGAGAGAAAACCCAGGGTTTGCTCAAGATGAAAGGGAACTCAACATGAAACTTAAGCCTACTCTCAAATTCCGAAACCGTTGACATCATGGAAGTCTCTCTACAGAAGTCTCCATAAAACTTTAATCTACAATTTCGAGATGTGGATTTAGTGACCATCTATTCCTTCTTTAAGTTTTCCCTAGCATATTGAGAACCAACAGCAACGCCTTTACAATTTGTGCCATCTACACACGAAATCAAACCTTCTTCACCTCTTTATTTTTTAATCTCTACCACACTATGTATTGCCACAATGGCATCATCAACCCAGAACCTTTTGTATAAAGGTATCTCCGATGGTCAGAACTTCAAACTGTGGCGAGCAAAGGTAATTAACCATTCATGCCAAGAGGGTCATTATAACGCCTAACTCAAGTTCTACCCAGGCACCAACTGACTTAGAAACCTAGACAACCAAGAAAGCTTTTGCTCATAATTTCGTAACCTAATGCATAAGTAAAGAGGAGCTCATTCGCAACCTAACCAAAACAACGCCTAAAGTGATTTGGAATAACCTAGCCACTAGGTGTAATCAAGTTGGCCCAGAAGGGCAACTCTAATACCTTGAAAAACTCCACAATTTATCTATGGAAATACAGATGCAAACGTATTTACGTTGCCTTTTGGACTTATATGTCACACTGCCTGAGTGGGGAAGAGAACCCACGACCTTTAAAACCCAAAAGCCGAGGTCCTACTGCCTGTGTCAGTGTGGCTCAGTGGTAGGACCCCGACCTTTGGTTTCAAAGGTCGTGGGTTCGATTCCCCACTCAGGCAGTCGGTCACATAAGTCCAAAATGCAGCGTAAATAGGTTTGTATCTGTATTTATTTGACTCTTGTTGAGCCTTTGGCTTTCCGTCTTTTATCTATGGAGAGCAATGAACCTACGTCTGCATATTTTGCAAGGATCAGAAGACTCCTACATTTTGTGTTGCGAGTGATGCTGAGTTATCCATTGCACACTATTCCAGGATTGTCCACCAGCTATTGATCCTTAACCCGTTTATGGTCCACATTGTGAGCATGGCAGAACACCAGGCCCAACCAAAGTCGTTATATTCACCACCTCACCGAAACCACTTTACCTCAGGCTAATCATTTGGTTTCCGACTATGATGATGATGATCCAGAACCCATTGTATTACTTAGACACTTCATGGCTATGGATTCTTGTCCTACTCCGAAAACCTTCCAGGAAACCATCAACTCCCATGAAACCACTGGTTGGAAACCAGCTATGCAGGACAACATGATTTCATGGCATTGGCAAGGCACTAAGTTTGGACCCTTGTACCGAGACCACTTGACTCAAAGGTCATCAGATCCAAATACGTTTTTGTGAAGAACTCATCACTGGTGGCTGATTGCATAACCTCAAGTTACTCTTGGTTGCAGCAGCCTGGAATGAAAAAAGTCACGGTGGACTATTTAACAGCATATTTACATATAGTCTATAACTCCTCTGTGCGATTAGTTATTGCCCTCAGTGCAAAATTCAACCACCACTTGGATTATCTGACGTGGTAACAGCACACCTCTTCGGTCGTGTCACGTGCACTGTATATTTACTTCAACATCCTGGTTGCAAACAGCCCGGGAAGGATGGGCACCAACTTGTTTGGCTATTGAACAAATCACTCTATGGACTCAGTGAAAGTGTCAGGAACTAGTAGGAATGCATCAGCATAGTGAGGGTTTCATTAAATCTGATTATGGCTCTTGTGTTTTCATGCAGAGAACTTGTGACTCGTTTCTTATGTCTCTTCGTAGATGATACGTTAATTAAGTATAAAAACTGAAGCTGTAATCTAATCTTAACTACATACAGAAGAAACTAGATTATTTTTGGTTATATGAATCAAACTCTGTCAAAACTGTTTCGGCCACCTTAAAATACTAGATGAATGCAACAAAACAACCTATTTAAAAGTGTTAGGTTCACTCATGTTTTCAGGAAACAAATGCGTTCCGACATTTTATATAAGTAGAATAGCTTGCTACATGCTCAACTACCTCAAGTACCCTATTTAACTGCTTTAAAACGCATACCTAAAGGGGACGAAAAACCGAAAATTACACTACGATACAAAGAAAATTGGTTCTTTATGTGCTTATTTTGATGTATCATGGGACTCAGTAGCAGTAGTGGGAGTTAATGGGTATCAGGCTTTCTTGTCTGTCTTGGAAAATTACCTTTAGCTTGGATCCAACCTTTAGTGTCTTACTCTAGCCTTTGTAGTAAAAACGTCTGTAGAACACCTAAGATGTCCGATTTGTCACGTAAGAAAAAAATAAAATACGACGAGTGTAGTCATCAATGCGCATGAACAAAAATCTGGCGTTGCCATACGTTGCCTCATGGACTGGTTCAGTTTAAGTCAGCATGGAGAATATGTAAGATACATGTTGCGGGGGGGAATGAGGCTTAACGGTACGTCGACAGCTAGGTCATTAGTGCCAACCTCAGTCACAGTGCAGCGGTCCGGGTTGCCACTGCACCACACATTACAGCGATATTATACAAACCCCAGAATCTAAATCTTGTCATCAAGATGGTGACAATCAACTAGCAAGTGCCAGATCGTAAGTGGCCATCGACACCAATGGCATTCAGGAGGGTCATCCCTCCTCAAAAGGAAACAGTGGGTAAGTCGTGTGTGACCAATTCGTAAATGGGCCAACACCACCTCCTAACGGCGACTGCGGTGACATGTAGAGTGCCAATCCTCGACAGTGGCCTTAATAGTCCGGAATTTATTGCTGGCCTGTCTGTCCCATAAGGCTTGCCAGGAAGCCTGCAATTTCAGACATAGAGTTGGAAAGGCGTCTGTGGGAACAAGGCTGAGATCCCTTTCGAGAGGACCAAAAAGGACACCTTTCGCTGCAGAATCAGCTTGCTCATTCCCACCTATCCCAACATGGCCTGGGATCCAGCAGAAAGGCACGGTTTTCTGCTGGCCAGGCAAGCAGGAAAGCAGAGCTTGGACACGTTGTGTCAAGGGGTTCCGAGGGCTGTATTTCTTCAAGGACTCCAGGGCACTCATGGAATCGCTAAACATGATGAAATGCGTGCTCTGATTCCACCGCCAGATCGAGAGCCAGAAGCTTTGCAGAAAACACAGAATGGCCTGATGGAAGGTGATGGGAAACAGTTACTCCCTTACACACACAACTACACGCCACGCCCATGTCTGACTTCGACCCATCAGTGAACAGCCGCTGATATCCGGCGTACTGAGAACACAGCAGCCAGAGCTCCTGCAAGTACCTTGCTGGTAGAGCGGAACCTTTCGGGAGGGACGCCAGGGCGAAGATGAAAATGCCACTTGGGGAGAAGCCAAGGGGCCACCGGCATCTCCCCAAGCCGCAAGACGCAGGGCATTTCAAAGGCTATTTCCTGACAGGACTGCTGGAACCTATCACGGAAATCACCCTTACCCACCACGCGTCTACTGACCCGCAAGTCCGGTCCAAAATCTATGGACCAAGCAGGACTGGATTACACAGCACGCAAACGCACAGTATACTGAATGGCAAGCTGTTGCTGATGAATGGCCAAAGGAGGCTCCAAGGCTTCAGCATATTGTCTGAAATGCCCCAGTTGCCAGACGCAGACCACTGTGGTGCACAGTGTCCAACATCTGGAGAGTCGAGTCACTAGCTAAACCATAGACCATACATGCATAATCAAGTTTGCTGCAGACAAGGGCTCGGTAGAGGTGCAACATAGCAGTGTGATCAGCACCCGATGAAGTGCCCTACAGAACCCGTAAGATGTTAAGCACCCGCAAAGACTTGTCTTTAAGTTGGCGCAAGTGTGGAAGCCAAGATAACCTGGAATCGAACACCAGACCCAGGAAACGTGCCTGTGGGACAGCAGGAATTTGTGCCTGTCCCAAGTACAGGCAAGGATCTGGGTACAGTGTTCGTTGGCGGCCAAAGTGGACACACTCAGTCTTGTCCGGAGAAAACCGGAAACCATTACTGACTGGATACGTGTTGTCATGTAGAATGGATCGGCATGTTTAAAGTATGGTACACCATTCCACTCCTACACCGATCCAGTATACAAATACAGTAGCCTAAAAAATGAACTTCAATGTGTGGCTGCTCACGCTTACCACACTTGGTGGTCGAATTTCGCTACATCATTCTTAAATACCTTGAGTATGGTCACCCATTAGTGAAAACCTTCCAATTCTCCAATTTAACTTTGATCAACAGAACATCACTCCCCTCTCCCCTCCATCAGACTACACAACTCTCACGATTCATTACTGCTCCGTATATTGAATAAATACGGATGCAAACCTATTTACATTGCCTTTTGAACTTGTATGTCAGACTGCCTGAGCAGGGAATCGAACCCACGACCTTTGCATCTAAAACCTTTGCATCCATATTTATTAAACCCATCTTGAGCCATTGGCTTTCCTTCCTGTTTTATCCGTATATTGAAGGCGTTGCTGAACCGCGCTGCTCATTTCTCACTAAACAAGACATTAGACTGGTTAGCAAGAAGCATACTAATATCAAAACAGACTTGAAGAAATCAATCTATAACGAGTTCAAACCCAGCCCATCTCAAACTGGACACCATCTACCAAATTCCCTGCACCAACGCAGCATTAGGACCAGTGAACAAAAGGTGGTCCAACGTCTTAGAACCCATAAATCAAACTTCATGACCAAAACAATTTGCTTGTTCGACACTTCCTACAAACAGGACACAAACCCGACATTTCAAAAACAGCCATATTATTTCAAATACCTAACACCCGTACTAGAATTAATCTTGAAACCATATGCATTTCATTCTGCTATTCACCCATACATAACCACATTCTACCCTCGGCACAGAAATATCAAGAATATTTTAAATTGCTTCAGCATTTCAATGATACCAAATTTCGCCACCATAGCGGCCTCCACACCACCAAACAAATATGTGAAACTAACCTTCTTCTCCACTTAGGCATAGAATAACAATTTTCAACCACAAATGTGGTTAGGAATTTGGAAGGGGCAACACCCACTAACACCAACCCTATGCTAACTGTCACAAATTCATAAAAAAAATTAAAAAGGATGAAAAGATGAAAATAAAATATCGAAGCCAAGCTCGCCAAGAACAGGGTCAACCTAGGCACGAGTCATTCAACGAATTCCGGTCTCTTTAGGAACCTCCCAAGAGGGCACGTGTTGAGGATCTTCTTAAAGGCTGCTAGAGAACATGCTGTAACTGCGGTCTCAGGCAGGGAGTTCCAAGCTGGAGCAACCCTAACCGTAAAAAAATTTTTTCGACAATCTAAGTTTGCTCCTTCAATAGAGAGTTTAAGGGAATGTCCCCGAGTAGATCTGCTCAAGTTGAAAAAAGGTAAGTCAACATTCAACGATCCGTGGATAATCCTATAAGTTAGAATTAAGTCAAATTTCAAACGACGCAGTTCCAATGATTCCAACCCCAAGCGTTTGATTCGCGTATTGTAGGACAAATCACGGAGGCCATGTAGATACTTAGAAAAACGCAGCTGCACCGACTCCACAAGATCAACATCCTTTAAGAGGTATGGCGACCACACTGGGGTTGCATATTCAAGAAGCAGACGGACAAAGACTCTAAACGCGCAGACTTTTGTAGTCAAATCTCCAGAAGTAAAGCGATTTACGATAGACAAACGCTTAAATGCGGCAGCAGTAATCTTCCCGCAATGGAGGGTCGATTTCAAATTTGACGTAAATCAAATGCCAAGATCACGAATCACATGCACATCCGGGAGAACGTGGCTTTCAATCGAGTAGGCGAAAGGTAAAATTTCGTTTCCGATGTGGAAAGATTGGCACTTTGACAGTGAGATTGGCAACTGCCACAATAATGACCAATCAGCCACGTTATCAATCTCCCCAGATAGAGTCTCACAATTGCCTCGTTCCACAACCCCTGACCCAATCTTTAGGTCGTCAGCAAATTTGTATCCAGAAGCCGAGTCGTTTTTGCATTTAAGATCGTTAATGTAAACAACAAAAAGTAAGGGGCCAAGTACAGACCCCTGTGGAACACCGCTAATAATCGAGGTCTCGATTACTTTGTAAACCAGAAAACTTTGTAAACCTTTATCCCTCCTCTTTCTTTTTATTATTATTTTTTAATTATTGCTGTGATTACTGTGTCCCTATTCCGTGTGGGTGCTCATTTTTTTTATTCCTTTTTACGTGACTGGCTCCAGGCTTGCCTGCAGCCTCACCTAGTTTCATGTTTGTTTGAGAATGAACCAAAAGTAGTTTGAAACGTCCAGGCATCATTTGAGTGCTGACTTCTACAGGAAACACATGTGGAACAAGGGTCATGTGGTGGTGATCTAAAGTTTAAGCCCTGTAAGAGAGATTCACGTTGAGTCTTTTGCATTATTTTGGCAGATGGATGAGCCAATTGCTGATGCCCCAATTGCCAAGGTGGTAAGTCGTTCTGATGAAGTCCTCACTTGTGTGGCAGGAGTTGTATCGGGAGGTATTAAGCCATGGTGCATGTCATTCGAATTTCTGATAGAGATACTAAAAGGTGGCATAGTATATGTTACAGGAGATGAAGTGTTGATAATTCGTAGGAGAATATTTTAGTTAAGTCGGTAGATATCGTTGGGTAACAGTGGTCTATCAGCTATAATGATATCATTTTTCAGCAATTTGAATTGTTGATCTCCTTGAAGGATAAAATATCCTTTCTTATGAATTCTGGGAGTGGATATTAAAGATTGGCTGCAGCTGCCGAGAAAAGGACATTTTCCAAACGTAAAATCAAATTATTGGTTTCCATCTTGACAGTACCGAGTTCCATAGCCATAGCCATAATACTTACTCCTTTGATGCCAGAAAGATTTTTGTTAAAGTATCACGTAGATTGTGGGGCCAGTCGTCACGTCGTGTCACATGAATGGACACCCCACTATTGAGGGCGAAGTAGTCTTGTGCAGCTAAGAAAGGTAAAGCTGAGAGTTAACGGCCAAGGCCATCTTCATCTTGGAGGTTATGGGAAGTTCTTCATATATATGGCATTTACTGTTTCACCAGGCTCTTCTGATAACATGTCTGTACGTAAAAGATCATGTAAATGATCATATTCACCAATAGAAACCTGTAATTGTCTTGCAGCATTATTTCCACGACGATACGGTCCTTGGTACTGAGTTGGCGTGCTTCAATTTGAAGAAATTGGTCGTGTTACTGATGTTTTGGCAGCGTTATACATGTTTGGCCCTACGTGGCAATTCGTGATTATATCGATGGCACCATTAGAACAGCATCCTAATGCTTGTTTATTCTGTGAACTGTCGTATGTCCGGGAAGTATTCGTCTTGCTTTGATGGTTTGGGTTGTGAGTGTTCACTAATTGTTCAGATTCTAAGGGTTGGTATAGATTACGAAAAAAGATGTTGGTTTGTTATCTTTATCCATGAGCCAGTACTTTCACTGTTAATTTTTGTCCTCCATGATCGAAAGTGGGCAATTGTACTGCAAGGATTATTTCTTTTATTGCCTCCCAATGTGAGTGTTTGATCCCTCTTAACATGTAATGGATATTATCAGTTACAGCACGACCAGTATTCATACAGACGTGTTGAATTCTTTGACTCTCGTTAGGTAGGCTGACACAAATTCATGGTAATTTATGGACAAGTTATGGACTCTATGGAGTTTATACAAGTATGGCAACTGTATTTCTGGGTGTCCCTGTCTGGTTAATTATCCCAGATTACCTTTGCTGTTGTTTCTGTTAATTGCTCATTACTAATGGATTTGGCGACGAAGTTGAGAGCAAAAGCATTGCTAGTAACCCACGCATCCCTTTCGACGGCTGAAGCATCTGCTGAGGGTTGGGCATTAATCAATACATCGTAATGACCTTCTTGGCGCAGATGGTTTATGAACTTTGTCGGCCATAATATGAAGTTTTGTGCATCAAAGATCTTTATACCTTTCTAAGAGGCTTTCGTTTGATGATGCCATTATGATAAACATAGTTGAGATGCATAAAAGTTCTTTATAAAAAATTCGTGCATATGAGGAACGATAAAAGTAAAACTTAGGGCTGTGGAATCTTAATACGTTGGGGTATTTGAAGAGGATACGACATGACAATAGTTACCACGCGAAAACGTAGTGTAGAGTTATGAAGACTTCTTCAGAGTTGTCATTTTCGTTGACATCTCCGAACTTGAGTGTGGGCCCAAGTAGTATCTTCTAATCCAATTCAAGCTGTGTCTGTCATTGCAAAACCAGTGGGCCAAAGTCACTTCAAGTCCAAAGATGATGAACCACTCATTTAACTTGTCCCAACATATTCATTCATAATTATAGGAGCCCGGGTTTAGCTTTGATATGCTTCCCCACGTTTCACCTCATTAACGCTTTGCAGTCATAATCAGCATGAAATACAACAATGAGCACCAGTAACAAACAACTTGAATTCACATGCATCCACTTTATAACAATACAAGTTACCTTCAACAGTAACACACATCGTTTAAGGTTTTCATAAATTAAAATCTACATCATTAAGGACGTACGATGTGCGTGTGTTTGTATGTCTCCTCCTCTGGAACCAAAGCACCTACAAACATGGGAGTAGGTCCAAACGAAAGATAATTAAATTGCGCTCAGGTTAGGCCTATTTTCATCTCTGTAACTTGATATTATGACCCTCAAATATGCGAAAAACCTTTAAAAAATAACGTAGAAAAACCCTCACAAAGTTTGTTTATGACGTCTTAGTTTGTTCATGAAAACCTCTTCGAGCGAAGCGAAATGATCTGGAAAAGGATGCACGCAAAATATAAACTAAAAAGACGACGTATTTTGCAACATTCCACATATACATCTTAAAATTGGTTGTGTATCAACTGACTTGATGCATGGAAAAATCAAATCAATAGATTTGGTCTTAATAGGGCGCCAAACATTCGTGTTTCTGAAGCACGGAGATGCGTGGATTGAGCGAGCAAAGTGAAAGATTTCCACGTAAACTAAACCTTTTCAATATGTGTTTTGCTATGGTCTCTCAATCTTTTATCTGTCACCTTAGTAGGGGATTACTTCTGGAGAAGACGTACAAACGTACAACGATTGTAACCAAATATTTTTCGTGGAAGCCTCTGAATTTTCTTTGCACTAAGAAAAACGCATACATTATTCGGATTACTTCCTTGAAAATTTGTTTGATAATTTTCGCTGGGAGTGTCTGTCAGCACCATATGAGTTGCAACAAAAAATCTCCTCGAGCGCAGTGAGATGCGGTGGAATGAGCGAGCGAAGCGAGCGACTCCGTTACTAACTATTATTATACTACAGCTGTCAACCTGTTGCCTGTTCCTTCACCATTTACTACGAAGAGATTGGAGGACTTGTTAGTGCTATAGAACAAATTCCTCCATGACACCTCTTTAGAACGGCTCCTAAATTGTAAACAAAAATACACAAGCATACTGATCACATTCTAAAAAAAATGACTTGCCTAAACAGCTTGTTTTCATTCTTGAAGCAGTATTCACAGTATCACCGAAGAGGCAATACCTTGGCATGTGAACTCCCACCACACCTGCTACAACAGCACCTATTTGAAACGTAACAATAGAATAATTCAGTAAAGCAGGTGCTTCTTGGTGAAGATAAACTGACTTATTCACCAAAAATGAGTTCATATGGAGAGGTTGCATCTTTAATGAGAAACTATATCAAAGGAGGGAAATAATTTCTGTGTACTGTCGAATATTTGCGTCTAAGAACACAGCTAAAATAGACAACAGCATAACCTGAGAAATGACAGCGCAGACAAAAGGAGATAGACCCTGATTTTCGACGTGTGCGCATAAATTTTAACTCCTCATATTGACAGTTTACTAATAACACTAATTGAATATCAATATTACGTAAACCACCGAAAAATAGAACTTTACCCCTCTTTCGACTACGCTGTCAACTCTCCGTCAGGACAGGTTCCAGTAACATACAAATGAAAAAGGTCAAGCAAGTGGGCCTTCCTCTTCAGCCAGTGCACAAATATGTAACTGCGAGACACTGACGTAATTTACAGTTGGTGAACAGTTGGTGTTCACAGTTGGTGAACATCCAAGCCCCTGCAAACCCAACAATCCAGCAACTCATCCGTAAAAGACCTTCACATGAGGCTCATGCAACTTTGGAAAGCGCTCACTGACAAATACCAAGGGCCACGAAGGCAGCTAAATTCAACGAGAAATCACAAAGCCGATGATGTAACCCAAATCATTAAAAACTTTCAAAAGCTTCCAGAAGAATAGTGTCAGATGAAGTGAAACATCATCATCATCCCCATCAAGGACCACCAAAAATTCACAGAATACAGTTCAGTATTCAGAAACTTTGTGAAAATGAGCATTATGAGTAACACGAGTTTTGACAAATACGCACAAAGTGACATGTTATTTATCATTCTATTGAGGTTGTGGTGACTGCCCACGATTAAGAAGTGGTTGCTGCACGAATGAACTGAAAGCGTGCCAGTGAAATTCTTGGGATTGAAAAGTCTCTCAGCTTTTTGAGTTCGAGCCAGGTTAACTGCCGAGAGGTTGCACTGGATTTGCTCGATATAGATTTTACAAACAAGAGTGGAAGAGCATTTCTTTGCTTATAGTTTGTTTCACATTACGTTTGCAGGAAACTGACTGTATGACGCCGCGTTTCCTTGCACTACGGGTGCAAAAACATGTGGACGTCACACTTGGTCTACACAGTTACTGTTAGAGCGTACGAGTGGGATATTCACAAATTTGTTGCACTCGTAGTGGAAGGAAACGTGGCGGCATACCGTCAGTTTCCTGCAAACATAATGTGGAACAAACTATAATGAACGAAATAATTGAGCTATGTCTTCACTGACCTGTCCTTGCACCAACAATGTATCATTCAGTTCAGGTACTACTGCGAAAGCATTTGCCAAGAATGTTTTCATTAATCAAGAACGAAAGTTAAAGGTTCGAAGGCGATCAGATACCGCCCTAGTTCTAACCATAAATGAATGTACCATAAACAATGTACCATTCTCAGCATGTTCTGCGTTTTGCACAACAGTGGTATTATGAACAAGATGATGTATGACAAATCTACTGTTGCAGCAGTTTAATCCTGGGACTGAACACGTTATGCAGTGTAAGCATTAACATGTAAATGTAACCAGCACATAAAATCTTTGGCGTTGTCGCTTTTAACTGTTACCTATTTCCATACAAGGTTATTTCAGGTCATTATTGTACAACAGATATTTTGTACATCAGCGACAGGTTATTGAGCCGGATTTACAACGAGGTCCATGAGGGAAATTGTTCGCATTGTGGCACCAGTTCAATTTTTCTTTACTACTCTTTAATAAATCATTTAACTCATTGTTTGGAAGTAAAAAACAATGTAAGAGTGAGTTTGAATCTGGAAATGAACCAACAGTTAAAATTTTCAACCTTCCTCACAACATTTTCGTGCGATTCCTCAGTCGAGGTCTTCTGCCTCGTTATAAAATCCGAAACTTTATCCAAAGCATTGGCTCAAGATTTCGACACGCAAATGTGAGTAGCAGACATTAGCAGCCGTTAGATGCAAAATGAACGATAAATTAAAAATTAATGCTTTCTCGAGTGGCAGTCTTGGAATTCACGAGTACCCTATCATGTATCTCCCGATTTTTCTTTGTTGTTACAAACGGTTTAAATGGGGGCCCCAAAGAAATGACAGCCTAGGCCCCGTAAATATATAAATAGCTAGTGAAAATATGGCATACTGACTGCTGTTTGGACTGTTGCTTCTCCTAAATTCAGTACGTGCATTGATTGGTGTTCCTAGGTATTCCTACTCATTTTTGATAGCACATGCCGACACTTCAGTGCTACAAGATTTACTGTAATGATTAATAGGATTTCACATGGAATAATGTTTGCGTGTCATGCCATGCCATGCAGAGCCTGCGGATTTCACACGGAATAATGTTTGCGTGCCGTACCGTCCCTTGTTGCGTGCAAGCGAGCCACTACGGCCGCTACGAAAGAAGCGGCCAGCCTAGAATGGCACGGGCTGGCACTGCTCGGCACGCTTTAATTATTCCGTCTGAAATCCGAACGTGCACCATGCTGCGCTCCTGGAAATGCTAACAAAGATTCGTTGTAGTTAGAAATTTCCCTCCACCAGTTGTTAAAGGAGGCCGACAACAGCTGTTTGTAATTAAACCGTCTGAAATCAAGTCGCGCTGGCCCTCCAGGATTTGCGAAAGGGGGCTGGCCGCATCCGGCCGCACCCAGCCGCGTTCGGCCGTGGCCAGCCCCAGCCCGAGACGAATTATTCCGTGTGAAATCACTATAACTAGACGAAACGTTAGTACCATTATGTACATCAGCAATAACACTTAACAAAATAAAAGCATCATGTAGTTTAACCATACCATGCAGATTAACCTCAGCATTATTTCATAACACAGACCTGAATGAATTCCAATTCTCAACATAAGTAAACGTTTAACAGGCAGGAAATTGATCTTGAAATTAGTAATGGCTGACATCAAGTGCAAAGCTAACGTAGCAATTTCTGAAGCATGAAGATGCCCATTCCTTACTGGCAGGCCGCTGACAACCATATCTGCACCAAAAGTATCAGATTTGTGAGGCTTCAAATTACATGGAAATGAAATATTTTGGATATTATTCAAAGGAATACTTGCATTCGTCCCTAACGGTTTCCACTTTGTATGCATCGTAATTGTCAATGATTGAATCAAACAAAATATACAAATTGTTCAGGAGTTCAATTATTTGAAAAGGTGTTGCCCTCTCAGCCAAATACAGAAAATCAGCCAAATCGCTGAAACAACAGGCACAATTATTATTATTAATTTTTTCTGTTTGAGCTAGATGAATATGGTATGGTAAGTTTAGTTTCTGTTATGGTAGTAATAGCACAGTGACCAGTAGCGGCACTAGGAATATTTTTCGGGGGGGGGGGGGGGGGTACACATTTTCATCAGCTTTCTAGTAAATAACAGTAATTCGAAGTTTTGTCAATTAATTTACTCATCAAAAAATGCCTGTACGAATAGGCCTACGTCCACTAGGCCAACTATGTGTGCTGCGTATGGGACGGAATCATCGGGGGAAGGGGGAAGAGATTTTATAAAGTAATAAATAAATACAGGGTGTAACAGAAATGTATGTCAAAAATGAAGGGGCATGTTCTACATAACAAACTAATGAAAAAATGCCATATGAACATATATCCGGAAATGCGTCCTTTTCGAGAATTTTTTCCTTTCAGAGATACAAGTGCACATCCAAGATCCAGGACAAAAGCAACTTGAGCAAATGCCGGGCATGTGAATGTACGGGGGGCCCTTCCAGTACCAGGCAGGTTGAAACTTAGTTTCAGTCGGGTCTTAACTATCGATAAGGGGCAGAGAATGGTCCGTCCCACCTGTTCAGTAGATCTGGGGAACCTCAGCAGGAGAAACTACAATAAAACCAAAATTTTGTCATTTGAGCCTTCGCCACTTTCGCCCTGGATCTTGGACTTGCACATGTATCTCTGAAAGGAAAAATTTCTCGAAAAGGGTGCATTTCCGGATATATGTTTATATGGAAGTTTTTCATCAGTTTGTTATGTAGAACATGCTCCTTCATTTGTGACATACATTTCTGTAACACCCTGTATTTGTGTAGTTTTAACTATTGAATAAGAACATCCTACAAGCTCGATACTGTATTTTTTTAATGTCAGCATGATTACCGTTGTGGTTTACGATTTTGTCTGAACTCTAAAATGTTTGGGGGGGGCCCCCCCGCCCAGGAGCACACAAATCTGGGGGAAAGGCACCAAACTTTTCCCAAACGTGTTTATTCCTGACATTATACAACCTTTATATTTCGGCTAGCTAGTCGATTGAAATCGTCAAATTCCTCCAGATATCTTGACGCATTACGTGTAAAAAAAAAAGTTCGTTATAAAAAGATTACAAAATGCGAACAAAGTTTAAAGACAATGAAGTTGAAAGGAATTTCACAATTACATGTCAGTTTCTAAGCAAGCAGTAAAAATAACACGTGCATGCTGATACACTTCTCAACAGCTATTTTCCAAGAAGAAAATATAAAAAAGATGATACCAAAGTCTGGATTAGCCTAACGTCATTTCCACTTAAATTATATTTTAGAAAAAAAAAACTCTGACAACAATGTCAAAAATTCTTAAAGAACAAAAGTGTGACAATGCTGTAGTAAATTGTTTAGCCGATTGGAGAACCACTAATTCAGTGGGCAAACTGTCCCAAGCACGAATGGTAGCCGGGAAGAAGGAGTCCTGGAAGTAACTTCTCTTGCCCTGGAACAACTTCATTTTAGAGGATGATCTCTGAATCCAAGGTGGTCAGGTTTGTCAACGGAGTCAGCCAGGTTCAAGATTGTTTCCCCTTTTTCTAAGTTACACAGCATTATCAGACGCCGTTCTACTCGCTGCCTATCAAGTGTCAAGTGTTAAGTTTGTAACACAGGTTGAACTTCTCCAAGCCCTGCAAACCATCCTTGCGCCTCTCCTTTGAACACCTTCCAACCGTTTAGAATCATTAGTGTTAGGATACCAAGCTGTGCTTGCATACGTGAGATGCGGTCTAACAAGCGTATCAAACAGGATTTTTCTGACTTGTGATGGACACTCCTTCATCACCCTGCCCACAAAGCCTGCCATCCTATTTGCCTTATTAAGATCATCAGTAATGTGAATGCCCAAGTATTTAAGTTCTTTCACACACATGATAGCCTCTCGGCCAACCTTGTAATGTGGTACACCAATGTTATCATCTTTCTTACATGCTACTCGCATCACTTTAGTCTTGGAGGGGTTCAAGTCCATATCCCACCTTTCACATCACTTCACCATCTCATTAATGTCTAATTGGAGTGCCACGGTGTCCGCCTCCCCTAAGATCGCCCTGTGTATTTCACAGTCATCAGCAAGCAGGGAACATTCAGACGAAAAACACTGAGGCAGGTCATTTATAACATTAAAAACAAAATGGTACCCATAATGGAACCCTGTGGGACGCCGGATGTCACAAGGACAGGCTTAGACGTAACACCCTTCATTTGCACAAACTGAGTCCTACCCTTTAAGGCGGCGCGAATCTAATCCTTAACTTCATCACTAAGACCAAAAGAGCTAAGCTTGTGGGCCAAATGGTGGTGTGATACTTTATCAAAAGCTTTGGATAAGTCAAATGAGATGATATCAGTCACACCACCCAACTCCATATTTCTAGGGAGAGAATGTACCAATCTAATAAGCAGAAGCTCACATGACGCCCCATTCCTGAAACCAAATTGAACATTGCTTATCAGATTATGGTAGTTTAAATGGTGAATTATGCTTCTAGTAATGATGTGTTCCATAATTTTGCAGGGCAAGCTAGTAAGAGATATAGGGCGATAGTTGGCAACATCAGTCCGATTCCCGGATTTAAAGATCGGCACAACAGCCGCAGTGCGCCAGTCCAAAGGAAGGCAGCCCTGAAGCAAAGACTGACTGTAAATGTCACACAAGAACTTCGAAATTTGTGTAGGTGCAAGCTGAAGCATTTTCACTGTGATCATATCAGGACCGCAGGCTTTAGAGCTCTGGAGTTTAGTAATATAGCTGGCAATCTCTTCGGGTACGAAGTTAATGTCTTCCATCTTAAGTTCACCTGATGGGTTATCTGACTTGTGGTCAGACTTTTGGGGACCAAACACTGATCTGAAGGGGTCGTTCAGGCAGTTTGCCTTGTAAGTAGGGTCCGTTACAAGAATGTTTCCCTTTTTTAAGGGAGGTACAAGTGATGGTGCCTCACGCATTGATTTAGTGTAATGCCAAAATGCCTTTGGATCAGTGACAAGTTTATCTCCAAGCCTTTCATGAAATTCCTTCTTTGCTTCGCTAGTGCACTGGGTAATTTCTTTTCTTAATGACTTAAGTTGGGTCTTGTCAAGGATTTTTCTTGCTCTCTTCAGCCGTCGCAGTGAGGTTTTGATTCCTTTGTGAATCCATGGTTTGTCATCGTGGGGCACAAACGAACTGCACGGCACATGGTTTTCCACCGTACTAAAAAGAGCTTTCTTGAACCACTGCCACTTTTCTTTTACTGTTCTTTGCATGCTGTGAGTTTTAAAGGTGGTGTAGCTAATACGAAGATCGTCATTGATACCACTAAGATTAAAAATTAGCACGTGTGTAATCATAGCACTGAATGTGGTGATTTGCTTTTATTTTTTTACTACACGAAAACCGCACTTTAACAACTGTGTGGTCACTAATCTCTTCAACAGTTTCTACCTTGTGGTTCAGAAAGTTAGTAAAGATTAGATCCAGACAATTGTCCTTCCTGGTTGGCTTGTCAACGATCTGATCCAATCCATTCGCTATCATAATGTTTTGCAGACAGTTGTGTAACTGGTTTGCTTCACTGAGATAGACAGGGCCGAAGTGCCGTTTGAAATCGGGTAAATTAAAGTCGCCGGCGATGATAGTTTTAAAAAGACTTTCTTTCCTACGGTGCATCATGTAATTTTCCAGGGAGTCGAGCACCTCTGCATCGCGCTGTGGCTGGTAGACGCATACAGCAAGGATTTTCTCAATACCAATATCAATTTCACAAAAGCACAATTCACTGGACACCTCCACATGAAGTTGCTAGGCAAGTAGGCTAGTACGCACAGCAATCAGAACACCTCCGCCACGTGAGCCCCTGTGTTTCCGGAAGACTTGATAATTTCTGGGAAGGATTTCTGCTGAGGTAATTGCATCACTGAGCCATGTTTCTGTACCAAAGATGATATCAGGATCATGTTCGTTTATTAACACAGTAACATCAACATCTTTATTCATGTCACTTTGAAAGTTGATAAGCAAAACATTAAGTCATTCATGTAACACACTACCATCAGCCTTTCCATTGACATCCAATTGTGTGTTGGCTTCTGAGGAGTTAAGTGTAATGCCTTCCTTCTCAGTATTTGTGTGCTTGCGCCAAAATTCTTTAGCTTCGTGCCGCTGCTTAGGAGTCAGGTCACGTGTAATCTCAGACCTAGACCTTTCAGACCTAGCTTTTTTCCTATCTGCAGCTTGTATCAATTCATCTCAGCTTATTTTCCTGAGCGTCACCCTCAAGGGCCTAAGGACTCCTTCAGTTGGCTTACCAAGTCGTTTAACGAACTGAATATCATCTGCGCTGAGTACCATACCCGTCGCCTCTGACAACTTGTGAAGGGCTGCCTTGCGATCGTGTTCAATTCTTTCATATGGGATGTCAGAGGAGGATTCAGCTATCCTGTAAGCAATGATGTTTTTCTTTCTTGAATTTCGATCTTCTTTCCCCTTGATTTCTGCCAAAGTAGCTGCCAGACGATCCCCAACATTTTCCTCTTGGTGTGCCTCAGTAGGGCTCGCTTTATCCTGTGTAGCTCCCAAGCCTCTCTGACCTAAAGCTTCATTCAGTTTTTCGGTGATCTTTTGGCCTAGCAGCTTATCAACATTATTTTCCACTTCAGCCACCCACCGACAGTAATCCTTCATTTAAGAGTCTACTTTTTCAAGCTTTCCACTCTGAGCAACAACTGTGGCTTCAAGTTTATTAAGTCTGGATTCAATGTTCATCATTGATTTGAGCATTTCTTTAGCATTCTTACATCGAGAGCTAACAAACCAAATATTATCTCCGGAAGAAGTGAGGGCATCAAATATTTTCTTATATAGTCCTGCACACTTGTAGTGGTACCATGATGGGCAAAGGTCACACTGAACAGAATCCCGTTCACCTGCTTTGCATAGCTCTCAACATTCAGAACAAGGCAGGTCTTCCTCCATTTTCCCACTATGAGCTCGAGTGATCACTTTTTGATTTCGATGCATCAAGGAAAATAACACCGAAATCTGCTCTGAAACACAAAAGACACGATGCCGCCTCTAAATTTCCGTAGTTGTAAAAACGCTGAAGATTGAGAAAGCTACTATGGCACTAAGCAATTTCCGTAGAAAAAGTTTCAGTTCTTGTGTTGAAATTAGAACGAAACAAAATTTGTCACAATTTTCCACTAAGTTAGAAAACGTTAAACGCCAAACAGTTATTACATTTAAAAGAAACGAAGCCACTACTAGCTAACTACAGTTCCATAGTTCGTGATCAGCTAGTGATCAACAAGAAGACATGTGACCGCTTCCGTAAAAAATGACGTTTGGCCGCAAGTTTCGAAATCGCTATTCAGTCCACCTAACAATTAGTGATCCAATGTCATTCAGTTGTTAAATACGACAATGATCCTACTCAAATAGTTCTAGGATTGTTCAAACGGCAAAATACAACCTTCGTTAGTCCCAGTGAATAACAATAAACTGCTGGCAAGAACGTCATCGGGAGCACCACCCTTGCACATAGCCTACATAATAGATTTCATCTTGCTCATAGATTTGGTCATATATTTGTCATAGGTTACAATAGATTTCATCTTTGTAACCAAACGTACGGAGTGCAGGGTGATCTGGTGCAAGTTAAGAACCAGGATTTAGAAACCCCAGCTCAGAAAACGCGTTGCGCATCTATATCAAGGATGCATCTTATGCTAGACTAATTCTACGCTGGGGTGGATTTGATATTTTCATTGCACTGGAAAATACGAACGAATTGCATGATTTGGTCATAAACTAAGAAGAGGTTGTGCACTGATGGTATACATCGCTGTGACACATCTCAGCCTCCAGACAAACTGTATACCTTGGATACACAGTAGTGTGCACTACAGTACACAAGCTGTGATCAGAATCTGTACTACCACTACACAAACTGTACTACCAGTGCACAACTTGTTTGGAGACCGAGCTGTGGTACGCAGTGAAATTCTCTCAGTGCACAGCCTTGTCAGCCTGCACATTTGTGCTTCACATAGAATAGTCTTTCACAACTTGTCTTTATGTATTCGTAGTACAACATTGGCCAGCTGCTTTAACTTTGGCTTACTAACATACTGGTATAAACACAATACCTGAAACAGATTGTTGCCATTTCAAACTCTTCAGCTTCCACTTTCTTCCCATGAACCAGGTCATCCACAATAGTTTTTGGCAGCAAACGAGCCAAAAGCTCTTCAATTTTTTGCTTCTCTAGCTGTAGTTCTCGAGAGGCTTCCACAAATTGTTCTTCAAGCTTTGTGGAATATTTTTCTAGCTAAACGAACATTAAAAAGGAATAAAGCTAGTACTCACAATTGCCACCTACAGCCCCACTACATTATTTAAACACAAAATAAACTAGCGGTCGAGTGAAACCACTTTTTTCAGTTTCGGCTTTCAGTTTCGGCCTAAACCAGAAATTCGGTTTTGATCGAAACCAGAACGTAAGCTACAACTGCACGACCAAAACCGAATAGATAACGTCAGCTGAAAACCAAATCCTAACCGAACCTGAGTATTAGCAATTTTAATAATAGATAAAAAGCAAGGATAAAATCAGAAAATTATATATGCTACAGATTATGTATGCAATGAAGTGTACAAGGCCTGCTGAGATAGAAGCAGCGTTCCTCTCTGCACTAAGCGAAGCGAAGAACACAATTTTAATTTAGCTGACTCTGGAAGCTCCAGGTATAGGACTCGATAACTTTTGTAATTTTTCTCCAGTTTGTTCTGGGATAATCAGTATTTCCAGAGAACTAAAAGAGTTCGTAGGAACGGGGAGTGAAGGACATTATTAAAGCTATGAAGGACAGTAAAGCTATGACCCAACTCGGCAAATGCATCCACGTTATAAGGAATTTTCAAATAGTTTGGTTTTTATGTCAAAATAGATGAGTCAGCAAATTAGTTAATGTAAGGACACACTGGTTATGATCAAGATAAGCACGTTTCCCATCACGACACTAGAGTATATCATATCACAATTCGTTGCTCATTGTTCCTACAAGCTTTATGCACTTTTGTTATTTCGTATTTAGTGGTAATAAAAGAGCCAGGACTAGAAGGCCATCTAGCCCAGGGAACACGTCACCGCCGGCATGAACCCTCACAGCTAAACAAAAACGTAACGTAGAGCAGTAATACGCTAGGTATGATAAATAAACATGCTGTTGCTAGTAATATGAATATAAAATGATGTGTCCGATGCACTGAATACAGTTCTTATTTCGCATAGGCAGTCATACTGAAGGTTTTACAAATCCGTTGTAGCATGGAGCGTAGTGTGATACTATATAAGTCCATGGTTGTAGTAGTAGCATATCGGTTAACGAAATATTTATAATAATATTTCGCTAACAAACAATAGGATGTAATATTAAATTTTCAAGCAATGGAAAAGTTTTCATTTACGTACACGTCTGATGAGTGAATCCACCAAATCTCCTCTAACTGGCTTCATAATATTTAGCATATGTAAGACTTCTTTAAATGATGGACGATCTAGAGGATCTTCTTGCCAACACCTGGACATTAACTGTAAACAAGCAACAATTACCAAAGGAAGATTCTAGATCAATTCAGTAGGGACTGAGACGGGTTTTATTATGTGCACCATAATACCATTAAATTACGAGGAGTTGCATAAAGGAAAACCCCACGGCAGAGTGGCCGTTAAAATACTACCGCGTGTTCCACCTCTTGTTTAGGGTCACGACCCCATATAGCTAATAGTGGAATGATTGGTTGTAACTACTTTCAGGGCTAACCTATGTTAAAAATACACTATACATACAGGTGTTAAAAATAAATATGTGTTAAAAAATCTCTCGCTCTTTGCCTTCCACAATGCTCCGGATAAAGGTGACACAAATAGTGAAGCGGCAAGTTTGCCACGTTGATCCAGTCCCTGGCCTATACCCCCGTTGGAATTTTTTAGTGAATGGATGAAACCTGTAACAGGGGTCAGGCACATTATAGTAGATTTAAAAAAAAATCAAGAGGTAGACATCTGAGAAACTTCATCCGAATTTTCCAGCCGCAATTTTCCAATATGGCCGTTTTATCGATGAAATTAAACATACCTTTATGCTTTCACCTGTGCTATTGGATTCCAAAGAGTTACATCGGCTTCTGGATGATTAAAACATGTTTGTAATCAAGCCACCTGCACAATGATATTAAATTTACGTAAATATGTCAGCCAAAAGTGGTTAAAAAAATACGGTGTATGCAAACCAATACACAATCGTCCAGTACTACTTGCATAAAACACTTACAGAGGTTAGCAGTAATTGCTTTTCGAAACAATTAAACAATATGGAAAGAATAAATCCCAAACTTTCAGAAAATCCTTAAGTATGTCCATTTCGGGCTATTAGAGGGCTCCCGAGAGCACTTTGAATTCGAAAATCACAGCACGCTTCCGCCGCTATGCCATTACCTCTTCACCTTTAAATGGGCTTAGGACAGTCCGTATCTAAGTTAAACAATTTCGGTTAGGGTTGATGGAAGGACTAGATCCCCATCTTTCACAAAATCATAAGCATGTCCATTTCGGGCTATTAGAGGGGTCGCAAGATCACTTTGAATTCGAAAATCACCTTACGCTTTCGTCGCTATTCCATTACCTCTTTACCTTTAAATGGGCTTAGGACGGTCCGTATCTAGGTTACACGAATTCAGTTAGGGTTGATGGAAAGAATCGATCACCCCCTTTCAGAAAATCCTAAGCGTGTCCATTTCGGGCTATTAGAGAGTTCCCAAGAGCACTTTGAATTCGAAAATGACCTTACGATTTTGCGACTATGCCATTTCCTCTTCACTTTTAAATGGACTTAGGACGGTCCGTATCTCAGTTAAACGTTTTCAGTTAGGGTTGATGGAAGGACTAGATCCCCACCTTTAAGAAAAGTCTAAGTGTGTCCATTTCGGGCTATTAGAGGGCTCTCGAGAGCACTTTGAATTCGAAAATCACCACACGCTTTCGCTGATATTCCATTACCTCTTCACCTTTAAAAGGGCTTCGGACGGCCCGTATTTAAGTTAAACGATTTCGGTTAGAGTTGATGGAAACAATAGATAACCAGCTTTCAGAAAAATTTAAGCATGTCCATTTCGGGCTATTAGAGGGCTCCCGAGATAAACTTTGAATTCGAAAATCACCACACGCTTTCCCCGATATTCCATTACCTCTTCACCTTTAAATGGGTTTGGACGGTCTGTATCTAAGTTAAACGATTTCGGTCATGGTTTATGGAAATAATAGCTCTCCACCTTTCAGAAAATCCAAAGCATGTCCATTTCAGGACTCCCGAGATCACTTTGAATTCGAAAATCACCACACGCTTTTGTCGCTATGCCATTATCTTTTCACCTTTAAACGAGCGTATGACGGTACCTTTTTAATAAATACAGATGCAAACCTATTTACGTTGCCTTTTGGACTTATATGTCAGACTGACTGAGCGGGGAATCGAACCCACGACCTTTGAAACCAAATGCTGAATTCCTACCATTGTGCCGTACTGACACGGCCGTTTTCAAGAGTCAAATAAATACAGATGCAAACTTATTTACGTTGCATTTTGGACTTATATGCCAGACTGACTGAGCGGGGAATCGAACCCACGACCTTTGAAACCAAAAGCCGAAGTCTTACCGCTGAGCCATACTGAAACGGCTTCAGCATTAGGACTTCGGCCTTTGATTTAAAAGGTCATGGGTTCGACTCCCCGCTCGGCAGTCTGACATATAAGTCCAAAATGCAACTTAAATAAGTTTGCGTCTGTATTTATTTGACCCTTGAAAAAGGCCGTGTCAGTATGGCACAGAGGTAGGAATTCGGCCTTTGGTTTCAAAGGTCGTGGGTTCGATTCCTCGCTCAGTCAGTCTGACATATAAGTCCAAAAGACAACGTAAATAGGTTTGCATCTGTATTTAATAAAAAGGTACCGTCATACGCTCGTTTAAAGGTGAAAAGGTTATGGCATAGCAGCAAAAGCGTGTGGTGATTTTCGAATTCAAAGTGATCTCGGAAGTCCTCTAATAGCCTGAAATGGACTTGCTTTGGATTTTCTGAAAGGTGGTGAGCTATTCTTTACATCAACCCTAACCGAAATCGTTTAACTTAAATACGGACCGTCCGAAGTCCATTTAAAGGTGAAGAGGAAATGGCATAGTGGCAAAAACGTAAGGTCATTTTCGAATTCAAAATGCACTTGGGAACTCTCTAATAGCCCGAAATGGACATGCTTAGGATTTTCTGAAAAGTGGTGATCGATTCTTTCCATCAACCGTAACTGAATTCGTTTAACCTTGATACAGTCCGGCCGAAGTCCATTTAAAGGTGAAGAGGTAATGAAATAGCGGCGAAAGCGTAAGTTGATTTTCGAATTCAAAGTGCTCTCGGGAGCCCTCTAATAGCCCGAAATGGATATACTTAGGATTTTCTGAAAGGTGGGGATCTATTCTTTCCATATTGTTTAATTGTTTCGAAAGGCGCTTACTGCTAACCTCGGTAAGTGTTTTATGCAAGTAGTACTGTACGATTTTGTATTGATTTGCATACACCATATTTTTTTAAACCACTTTCGGCTGACATATTTACGTAAATTTAGTATCATTGTGTAGGTGGCTTAATTAAAAACATGTTTTAATAATCCAGAAGCCGATTTAACTCTTTGGAATCCGATAGGACAGGTGAAAGCATAAAGGTATGTTTAATTTCATCGAAAAACGGCCATATTGGAAAAGGATGAAGTCTCTCAGATGTCTACCTCTGTTTTTTTTTTAAATCTACTATAATGTGCCTGACCACTGTAACAGGTTTCATCCGTTCACTAAAAAATTCCTATGGGGGTATAGGCCACGGACTGGACTACGTGGCGTCATCAGTTTGCAGAATTTGGAAACCTCGTCGGTTAGTTTGCAGTTTCGCTGCTTGGTGTAGAGATAGCAGCACCTAGCAAACGTCCGCCACCCTTGAATACAGTCGCCGTATTTCCCTTGTTTTGATACGGCCTTTTCTGTAGTAGGAGGCTCTGCCCAGGCACACAGCAACATCACGTGCAACAGAGTTGAAGCGACCTTGAAGTGTGGAAGGAGATGGATTCCTCAAGGACAGACTAGGGTAGAACTATCCTGTGTCGTCTTTCGGCTTCACGCCAGTTGCCGCAGGGGCTAAAAAATTAACACCTCTTAACGTAACTTACGTAAAATAAAATCCTGAGATGTCGAATTAACTGGCCTGGAGCCGGACTGGACGTACTTGTGCTAATGTATGAAGCGAGTTAAACCTGGACACTTTCATGTCGCATGGACGTGAAGGCATTTAAAGCACCTGATTTTACCTATCACAGTCATAAAACACCAGATTACCAATTTGCGTCAATACAAGGCGTGAAACAATGCAGAAATATGTATAGAGTTGGCCTTCTTTTTCAACTTCAGCTTCAGAAAAAACTAAGAACTTACATATGAAATCAACTCGTTGACTAAAATTATATTTTCTTTCCAGCTGTGATACTTAATTATTTGACAGTGTCGGTGTAAAGGAGACAATATTTAATCTTACACTGGTAGTCAACTTTTTCACAGCTAAAAGTGAAAGCAAATAAAAGTAAACAATTGATTGTGCTGAACAAGTCATTGTTGTGTATTGTTGTAAAGCCAAAAACTGAGAGCCGAAGTAAAAGAGATGAGTTGACAATTGATTAAGTCGAGGAAAGTCACTGTTAAGTCGAGAGTAGGAGAGACGGCTATTTCACGAACTTAGGAACGGACAAAACTGATATCACTTCCGGTCACATGACCCAATGTCAAGGTCGTGGGTCAAGGTTACGGGTGAATGTCAAGGTCATGGTTACGGGTCAATGTCAAGGTAAAGGTCACGGGTCAATGTCAAGGTAAAGGTCACGGGTAAAGGTGCCCAAACCTCGTCTCCTCGACAGAACCCTACTCTGATTCTTAGAGATCGTAGTTAATATAATTACCTTCCAGTTTGTGATGGCGAGTGCATGTCCTAAAAAATAAGTGATTTAAAAAAAATGTTTAAAAAAAATTAAATTCGGCCATCCAACCATTATATTCATCATTTTAAGTTTTTGAATGCACTTCCTTACTTCATCACTAGAGGAGAGGGTGAATTAAATGCGAGTTGACGGTTTTTAATGGTGTTTAATTGTGCAAGTGTCCTACAGAGGTCGTTTGCCAACCCCATCCCCAGTTTAACCTTCGCTTTCACCGCCTTCCAGACTAATGCAGTGGCAACCCTTTCCTTCCATCCGTGCGTTGAATTTTAGTTGGCCACTTCTGCGAGCTGACGATCAGCTAAATGTCTATGCGTCAAATCTTCCGTTCTAATGTACGCAATATTATGATCTTCACATGCCTCGTCCAGTGTGTTGATGCCATGATCTCCTCGTGCTAGTCGTTTTTCAAGTTTTGTCCCCAGTCTACAGTATTGATATTATGGTAAATGCATTTCAAATGGTAGCACATTAATGGCGATGTTTAACAAACCCTCTCCTTTTCTACGCAGAAAATTACGTTTTTTCCCCACACATTTTTTGCATCGTTTAACCACGAACGTTTTGTTGTTTTATAATATTCTGCACGTTGGAACATTCAAACTGAACGTACATACCCAACATCTTCGGTAGTATTTCAATCTATTGATCGTCCTTTTTATCCTTATCATTTCGTATTGACTGGTCACCTTTGTTTCGTGTTTAAACTGCTATTATCGGATACCTACTCGCCTTAGGTTTAAATGTACAACGACCCTTTTCATTTTCGGTTATAATTTCTCTCTTTTCCAGCTCCATCATAATTTCCATAATTTCATAAACGTGAGTATCTCCTCCCACCGTAGTAGTAGCAAGCAAGAGTCTTAATCGATCCACCAGTTTGTAGCCACATCCGTAGGGGGTTTGGCCACACCAATGATTCGCTTCCCTTGTGTGTCGAACTCACTTTTACCTCTATTAACAACCAATTAATTTCTGTCGATGGATACCTTGTTGACATTATGGACAGTACTGCGGGGGCGTTTCTTTTTAGCGGAAAAAAACGTTATCCTCGACAACTAAAGAGCTTCTTTTCAGACCCATTAGTTCGTTCTCAAAGTCGTATTTCGTAGCAAATTGTCTTTCCCCCTCTCTTCGTAGAAAAGTCACTTGGGAAAAAGTGGCGACGTCGTTCGCTTGCAGACCTTCACCTACGTTAGATAATCTGCATGTGCCCACGTTGTAATGACTGTCGAACGTCAAATCAAACCCTTCCGTCCGTTCCATCCTTCGCCCAAATTTGTTGACGTCCATGCTCCTTTTTTTTTCTTATTAAAAAATGCCCTGAATGGTAAATTATGATTTCAGAGATGAGGCACACCAAAACCCTTTTTTACCATCATACATCCGGTGTCTGATCGTCGGAGCAGCAAACTGTGGGAGAATGAACCTCTTGCTTAATTTTTTATGCAACGATGGATGGATTGAATACGAAGCTGTACGTTTACAGCAACACTCTTTGTCAGACAAAGTAGAGTACGTTACAATCTGCATTTTCAGAGCTGGAAATGCACCTGAGTAAGAAAATTGCCGTTTTCCACAGTTCGGGAGCGGAACTGACTTCACCAGAAAACTTGAATCCATTCGTCCTCAACGTCATTGTATTTGATGATGTCTTGCTCGATAAACAAAATGTGATCGAAAAGTATCTTGCACAGGGTCGTAATTCCAGCACTAACATGTTTTACTGCGCTCAATCTTACACCACGATTCCTAAACAAGTAGTATGTGACAATGCCAACCTGCTTGTGTTATTTCCACAAGACGAAGTGAACCTGAAACAAATTTACTAAAATTATGTCGGAGGAGACATGAATTTTGACGAGTTTAAATGTGCGTGCTGATTGTGTTGGAAACGTTCATGCAGCTTTCCAACGATCGATAAAATGAGACAATTACCGAAGGGGCATTACAAACGGATTTTAAACCATGTATTGAAAAAAAGAGAGAGTAAGTATCATGGATGATAAGCAAAAAGTAGTTAATCTTTGCAAGAAATTATCAAAAAAGTTTACGAAGCAAAAAATAGGTAAAGAGCCTAGAGAAGAAGCTTTACGGTGGTTTTTCAAGCCACTGACCGAACCCCTGAAAACGTTGAATCTTTCCACTTCCAAAGAACGTGAGAAAAAATAACGTCTGAAACAAGGAACTGAAAAAGGAGGGACTCGACGATTCTGACGATGAGAATTTGGGTTCTGTGAAGATGGGCAACTAGAAGAAAAGTTGCTAGGAGCTGATGATACCTAATGATGATACCTAATATCATGCCACCATCACCTCCTAGCATGGAGGGGGGAATTGAGGTTTAATGGCGTTTCGACAGCTAGGTCATTAGCAGTCACAGTGGTCACAGTCACAGTGCAGTGGTCCGGGTTGCCACTGCACCACACAGTTCAGAGATATTAATCAAACCCCTAACCTAGATCTTATCATAGATCTACACCTCCTGCAAAAATTGAAAAACACCGGACAGGAAGACAGACTTATCAACCAATAGACGCACAATGTCCTGCGGAAGATGGAAACGATGGCGACAATCAACGAGGAAGTGCCGGACCGTAAGTGGCCGTCGACACCAATGACATTCAGGAGGGTCAACCCCCCCCCCCCTCAAAAGGAAACAGTGAGTAAGTCTGGTGTGACCAATGCACAAACGGGCCAACACCATCTCTTCACGATGACTGTGGAGACACGCTGAGTGCCATTCCTCGACAGTGCCTTTAATAGCCCGCAACTTATAGCCGTCCTGTCTGTCCCATAAGGTTTGCCAAAAATCGTGCATCCTAGCATGGAAGAAACTCCCATCGATATTAAAGCATCACCGCTAACTCCTACGATCGTGTATGCTGGAACGAGCAAAGGTCACAAATACTCTCCAGTTGTTTCCTCACATTCTGCCTCACGTGGAGTTTCAACGACGCCGTCCTTGCCCTCTCTCGAAATGCAAAAAACCCTCGACAGTTTGTTGCTTAGTAAGGTAATCGCATCTACAGCCGCTTTCTTTTTAAGACTGTACTTTAGTCAATTGAAAGATGTTGATCCTCGCTTTGGGTTACGCCACAACTCTAAGTCACGAGAGATGGAGATTGGGATAAGGTCGTGAGAATACACGAGAACGACATTGTAGTAGCCAGAAAGCTGTACCTATATCAGACGTAATCAGTTGTGGAGTCTGTTGTTGTTTAAAGACCTGCAAGATAGCACATATTCACCAGACGTCTTGGCATCCTACAGTAGTATCCTCAAATATACCAATGCTATCTACTAAAACAATGATCCTCTAACGAACAAACCACAAAGTTATCAATCGGCAAAATAGTTGATAATTATCAAACCCATCTGGGAGGACATTAAAGCCACAAAAACTGACTTTACTAAAAAGGTTCAATCAGCTCGAGTGGAATATGTTCATTATGATCAGAACCAACTTGTTAACAGGTAAGGGTACTCTTCAGATCCGAACTAGGAAGCGGTGATTTCCATCAGAACGAAATTGTCGCCATTCTCTTTATATTGGAAGAACGAAACATTATAACTTCTAGGCAAAAGATTACGATTAATCGAAATGTATTTGGTGAATAATAGAAAAATGGACAACACGGAAACGTTACTTTGAGTTCTTCACAAACCAGCGAGGCGAAATTGTCCATACCTTATCGTCAATGTACTAAGCCTGAATGATCTTTGGAAGCGGATTTGGTCGATGTGACACCATTTTCTCATCAAAACAAGGGTTACAATGTCATGTCAAAGGACACTTGGGCCGTATCGATCAAGTCAAATTTGGGATCGGACGTTATGGCTGCATTTGCCTCGATTTTGAGAAACAATACAGCACATGAGCATCTAGGGGTCAATCAAGGAAAAGAATGATACAACGAGAACTTTCAAGAATTGAAGAAGAAGCATAAAATAAAACTATTCTACGTACGTGGGTGTAAAAGCGACGGTGGGAGTTTATGTGGAACAACCATCAGTGGTTAGACATTTTGAAGAAAATTATCTCGCAGTACAACACAAGATCTCGTAAAAGTATCAAAATGAAACCGTCCGATATCACGATCAACGATGAATGAGATGTTCGGCACATCGGATCCAAGAAACCTACAATAGTGCAAAAGTATAAAGTTAAGGATCTCGTGAGCGCATATAAGGTAAAGGGGAAATTTGATAAAGGATATGAACAGACGTGAACCAACAAACTCTTTGTGATTAAAAATGTATTGAAAACCAACCCAGTCACTTACATACTGAAGGAATATGATGGGACCCCAGTTCGTGGAGCATTCTACAAATATGAATTACAAAAGACCCTAGTTTCTGATTTACTCCTTGTCAAAAAAGTTGTAAAGAAGGGAAAATATGGACGATTTCTCGTAAAGTGGAAAGGATATGACAAGAAATATAATAGCTGTGGGAATGATGTAACTAGTCTGATTTAAAAAAAACAAAACATTTTTTTAAATCATCTATTGGCAGACCGTCTTATTCCACACCATAGACTGGATGAATATTAGAATATCCTTTATCGTGTCCCGCAAGTTTCCTTCATCGGGCTTTTGTTTCGGCCTTTGATTCTGTCTTTGTTTCGGTCTTCGATTGTTTGGAAACGAACCTTGTCCACCGGTATAACATGGTGAGTGCACTTCCATCACGAATTTGTAGAATTCGCACCACTCGTTGTAAGTAAGCTGAAACAGTGTGACAAGGTTGTTATCAGTAATATGAACCTGGGTATCGTTTCTGTTAAATTTCACACGAAGTTTTTTCTCCCTGCTTAAAGTCATGGTGTTGTAAGGCCGCTCATCTACATTTTTGTGTGCTGCCCACTGTTCATCTTGTGGTAGCGATGCAGGTCCAGCCAATCTTTATAACTCAGTTTCATCATATCACCTCCCCATTTCAAAATCACAGCATCATCGTCAATCTGTTCTGATGGAATGACCATCTCAACGTAATGGCTCAGCATGTAGTATCCTTCGTGCGTGCTAATGATTGCTGCTTTTTTGACACGCGATTTGATGCTTTTTTATGCTGGAGTGGTATTTTAACTAGTGGGATCTGGGCCACAATTTAAATCATTAAAAAGGATGGACAACAGTGAGCAAAGGACCATTAATAAGCTCGTTAAGTTTTACATTCTCGGAATATTCCTTTAAACTAGTGGGATCTGAGCCACAATTTAAATCATTATAAAGGATGGACAACGGCGGACAAAGGCCAAGCTCATGAAGTTTTGCATTAACATATCTGAGCAACAATTAAAATCATTAAAAAGGATGGACAATGGCAGGCAAAGGGCAAAGCTCATAGTTTTGCATTAACGGAACATTCATTTTCACTAGTGGGATCTGAGCAACGATTTAAATCATTAAACAGGATGGACAACAGCGTGCAAAGGACTAATAAAGCACATGAAGTTTTGCATTAATAAAATATTCATTTAAAGTAGTGGGATCTGAGCAACAATTTAAATCATTAAAAAGGATGGACAATGGCGGGTAGAAGACTAATAAAGCTCATGAAGTTTTGCATTAACAGAATATTCATTTAAACTAGTGGGATCTGATCAACAATTTAATCATTAAAAAGGATGGTCAACAGTGGGCAAGGGACTAATACGGCTCATGAAGTTTTACATTAACAGATAACAGAATATTCATTTAAACTAGTGGAATCTGAGCCACAATTTAAAGCATTAAAAAGGATGGATTACGGCGGGCAAAGGACTAATAATAAGCTCATGAAGTTTTACATTATCAGAAAATTCATTTAAACCGGTGGGATCTGAGCCACAATTTAAATCATTAAAAAGGATGGATAACGGCAGGCAAAGGATTAATAAGCTCATGAAGTTTTTTTACATTACCAGAATATTCATTTAAACTAGTGAGATCTGAGCCTCAATTTAAATCATTAAAAAAGAGGGACAACAGCGGGCAAAGGATTAATAAGCTCACAAAGTTTTACATTACCAGAATATTCATTTAAAATAGTGAGATCTGAGCCACAATTTAAATCATTAAAAAGGAGGGACAACAGCGGGCAAAGGCAAATGAATAAGCTCATGAAGTTTTACAATACCAGAATATTCATTTAAACTAGTTAGATCTGAGCCACAATTTCAATCATTAAAAAGGAGGGACAACAGCGAGCAAAGGATTAATAAGTTCATGAAGTTTTACATTACCAGAATATTCATTTAAACTAGTGAGATCTGAACCACAATTTAAATCATTAAAAAGGAGGGATAACAGCGGGCAAAGCACATTCTTGGACATTCTTACACATTCTTGGATAAAAAGCTATTTAACCAGTAGAAAACAATTTGTTAATATCTGCAACACCCACAGCGACCAAAAAAACATTACTTGTGGTGTTCCCCAAGGATTGATTCTTGGCCCACTTTTGTTTATTCTTTACATAAATGATATTACTCAGGTACCTGATATTATTAAATACGTTTTGTTTGCTGATGACCCCACAACCATGCAGCAAATAGAAATCTCAATGAGTTACAATGTACTATTAACAACGAACTTGCAAAAGTTACAACTTGGCTTCTCAAAAACAAGCTAACTTTAAACGTTTCAAAAACGAATTATATGGTTATATGTCCTCGGCAACGTCGTTATGATAAAACACAACTAAACATTAGTCTTCAAGGTGTGCAGTTAAAACAAGCAATACGTATGAAGTTCCTTGGAGTTACCGTTGATGATCATTTATCATGGAACGAGCATAACAGACAATTACGAAGCAAGCTGTCGTGGAGTGTTGGCATCTTAAGGCATTTGAAACGATACCTAAACTCTCGAACACTCTTAATGTTGTACAATTCATTTATCTTGCCTTATTTTAATTATTGTAGCGTTGTGTGGAGCAACACTTCTCAGAGTAACCTTCATAGGCTTCATTTAATTCAAAACGCTGCCGTTAGAATATTGACCTTTGCCAAACGCATTGACCATACAACTCCACTCTTCATTGCACAGAAGATTCTACCAATTTGCAAACTTATGGCATATAATCAAATTATTTTCACATACCAAACCTTAAAAAATCGTATACCATACAAATTTGAGAAAACTTTATACAATTATAATCCCCATAATCACCAGACCCGGACAGCCGGAATGCTTCATGTGGCGTACCACAGACTATCACAGTGTAACTATAGCAACAGGACCATGTGCCAATGGGATATGTTACCTGAGGACCTAAAGCAATTGTCATCCCTGCAGTCGTTCAAATCTAATTTAAAGCAAACACTTTTGGAAGAGCTACTGTTAAGTAATTTAACTTGATTTCAACCCCTTCCCCTCCCCCATATGTACTGAAACCAACCTTCATGTACTTATTTTTACTTGCTACTAATTTTTAGATTTTTTTACTTTTATTTCTGATAACTTAATTTTTTTTATGCACTTATTTTTACCTGTACCTGGGATTGATAAGACTATTTGTCTTTATATTCTTTGTAGTTGTTTCATTTTCTTGTGTGTAATAAACCCTTTACTTACTTACTTACTTACTGAAAAAAAAGGAGCCTTGTGGAACCGCGCTAAAATATTCTTCGGAATAACCACGGCCAACAGCCACATACTGATATCGAAATCAAAGGCACTCCTCGATCCAATTTAGCAGGTTGCCCAAAAGCCAAAATAATTTAACAAGGCTAAAAGCTGTTTAAAATGTACGACATACCTTGGTGAAATCAATAAAAACTACCGAAAACATGGAGTAACGTATGAAAAGTTGATGGATTATGGCGAAAGCCACATTGGTCATCATGAAGAATGCCAATTTTTAGAACGTATTTAAACATTCGTTTCCAGATTAATTTGTCCATGCATGCAATGCCGTTGAGTGCGATTTGAACCATATCGGTTACCTTTTTTTGTGTAAATTTTGACTACTCGACCTTTTATCTAAAACATTAGATAATTTAAGAGAAATAAAAGACAAATCGAAAATATAGCAGTAGAAGTTCATAACTAACTTCATCTTCATAAAAAGCCAACGAGAACTATCAGGTCCAGCAGAATGACCGAGTTTAAGAGAGCCAGTGGTGGCTCGCACTACATTTTGGCTAAGTTTACGACATCACATACATGTTGGTTACGAGAAGCTCCAATTAGAGGCAGAATGCCATTATTTATGCAAAAGCTTCACGAAAAAGATGCATTTACAAATGTACCGTTTACTTGTAATGGAAGAATAACGAGCTGAACGCAACTTTTTTTTTTGGTAAACATGCTTAACTACCAACATCATAGACAGTGCCTTCATTGTCAATGAGAAAAGGTCCCATAATGGCCTTACGAGTTGGATCAGAGACTATCTGATTAAGACACAGTTCATAAAGAATAACAAGAAATCTCTCAGGATTTCATTTGAAGTAGAATAAGTTTTTTAGTTTACGGTAGACTGGTTAATATAGACAAAAAAAATGATATTTGCTTCCTGCTCATTTAATGATTCCCACAAATATGAACACTTCTTTGTTATACCATCATTCACATAATAGTAGACAGTGCTAGTAGTGTTATACCACCCTAGTACTGTGTTATACCACCCATATAGTATAGTGTTATACCACCATTATACCCCCGTTGGTGGCACCCACCTGTTTTTAATCCTTACAACCCTAATTCTGCTATGACGCATACTTTTAAACTTTTTAGTAGCATATTTTAGTAGAATTGAAGGTAGTTCCAAGTTATTTTTCGTTCGGTTTTAAGACAAATATTACTTTTAAATCATTTAGCAGTAGAATTGAAGCAAGTACAAGTTCTTTTTCATTCCATTTTTATGGTTATAAAGGAAGCGACAGTAACAGGGAGAGCACCTCGGAGTATGTTGCCATGTGGGGAGGAGGACTAGTGTTCTTAACTCCGTGGCAGGGCTTAGGGGTTAATCGAGCAGATTAGAAGAGAAATTAAAATGCTGCTTTTCAAGGATTGTATAGTAGGGCTATTGGTTGCAAGATGCAAATAAAGCAGTCTCGTTTTCGATTTTACAGTAAACTTAGGGCAACTGATTTAAATTTGGGTAAAATATTTTGTTACTAACACGAGCCTAACATTGTGATGTACTTGGCTAAGTTGCAAAAGAAAAAGAAGAAAAAAATAGTCAGTAATTGAATCAAATACATACAAAAATAATTGGTTGCACAGTGTGTACTCGGCTTCGCACCTGAGCAACAAGGGAGTGGTACACACCTACGACTTGAGATTAACGTGACTACTGACGGCTAAAACGCCAAAAAAGTGCTCGTCACATAAAATCTCGTTGCTCATAATTTTGATCATTGAAATCGCTAATCGTTTCAATGATATTAATTTTGGCAGCGTGACAACCTTCCCTCCCTCCCCACCCCCCAAAAAAAAATTTGGTGGAGAAGGCTGCTGCTGCTTGGAAGCCTATAGGCCGAATGTTGGTTTTTTAAAGTTAAAAATGTCAAAGGAAAGGAAATGGAAAGGTAATAAAATGTCGAAGAGAAAAGAGTAAAAAAAGACACCTTTTTTTTTGCCTAAATTGAAGAAACACGAATCAGGATGGAACACTGACGGCTCAATAAGAGGTAAACAAATACAGATGTAAACTTATTTACGTTGCCTTTTGGACTTATATGTCAGACTGCCTGAGCGGGGAATTGAACCCACAATCTTTGCAACAAAAACCGAGGTCCTACCGTTGAGCCATACTCACACGGCTGGCATGGCCGTGTCAGTATGACTCAGCGGTATAGGACGTCAGCCTTTGGTTTCAAAGGTCGTTGGATCAGTTCCCCGCTCAGACACTCAAGACATTTAAGTCCAAAAGGCAACGTAAATAGGTTTGCGTCTGTATTTATCTAATTTAAAGAAAAGTAGATCGAAAAGATTAAAGTTAAAAAAAAATTACGTTATTCTGTAATTTTGTAATTTGTATGTGATTTTGACAGTACAATTATGTTACTGTCAAAATAACATGGTAAAAAAAAAGATATGACGTAAAAAAAGTCTTAACTGATGATGACGTTGATTTTTAGCCTGAAGTTGCCTAAAAATGTTTCAGAAACCTAGCTCGTGGCATTCCTGTCAACAAACAAGGTCGAACCCAGGAACACTGTCAGACAGGTCCCATTCGGCTGTGCACAACCCTGTGTACTGCTCTAGGACAGCACAAATAAGCGACAATTGTATTCTATATAATCCCACGTGATACTCGTGCATCTAAAAAAAAAATAAATAAATAAAAAAAAAATAGCACTAAGTTTTCCAGAAATGAAATTAAAATTAAAGTTTTCATTTTAAAATACAATATTTTTACTTCTTGTATTTGGTGGTAGATCAGATAATTTGGTTGTTGAGGTTGTGGTGGCTGTTGTAGGAGAGGTTGGAGAGGTGGTTGGTGTTGTACAGGCTGTTGCTACTGTTGTTGTTGGGCCTGCTGAAGCCCAGTGAGGAAGTGGAAAGCTTCATGATTGAATGATGCAAACTGGTGCGTGGCAGAGGAGGCAGCGGCAATGCAGTAGGTCCGCCCGGTATGGCGGCAGTTCACACGTAGGGGTGGGGGTATAATTGGGTAAGGTCGTTTTCTGTCATCGCCACTGCCTCACCTCTTCGTACCATAGCATCCTTTCACCAATTAGAAAAAATTTCTAAGTCCTAAATTCCTAATACCTATAAGTGAAATGAAAAATCGGCCACTTACTGTAGATTGTGGACTGAGGGGTGCCGTTGTCTTTTGCAGGTCACAAAACATGTTACCTAGCATCAAGATTCCTGAAGCACAGGAAAAATGTGACAAATATCTGAACCTGGGTTATAGGGAGGGGAGAGGGCCTATTTAAGACACATGAGTAGGCCTGTCGCTCGAGCATCTTGTGTTTATTTTAGTCCTATTGGCTAGGACTGGATGTACAGTGTTTGGGTGAGGGCCCCTCAATTCTAACTTAAAGCCACCACCCCGAAACGTCAGTTCCCAAGTGGCCTAATTAATAGCAAGCACATTAATCTGAGTTAGACTACTGATCAAGGCTAGCCAAGCAGTCGCCTTAAATATTCAGGAAGTCAAGACAGCTAGGTGGGATCCGTAATAAATTAATCGGCATTATACAACACAAAGTTGTACATAAAGTTGTCAGCAGTGAAGGATTATAGGTACTTAGAAGACAGCTCGGCAGGCGTCATTCAGGGAAATGCGTGATGCAGCTGCCTTAGTAGAAGAACATATAGTAATGGACGCGAGGTGAGGCATAAGCCATTTACGCTTCATACTTCGTTTTGTTTTATTCCTTTTGACTAATTTTTGGATGCTGAATCTAATGATGAAAAACGTTTGGCTCTATGTGTTATCGATCCGGAGTTGAAAAAGGCGACGGATTGACGGATGAACGAAAAGAGTCGTTGCTACAGTCTTCTCAGCCATTCAGCCGTGCAGAAGACTAAAACTGCAGACTTAACAGTTGAGAACCGCAGCCACTCTACACAAGAAGGTCAGCCCTCTGTTTGGTGGTGTTTACGATTCTGGACCATGCTTCGAAACCTGGCAGCCACTAGGTGTCCATTTTCTTCGACCATGACAAGGCTAGTATGGACTATTTTGATAGCTACGGCCCGAAGCCAAGAAATATGAACATTGTTCGATTTCTCTCAAAAGGAACTCTGTTTTGAAACATTACAACAATCACGCGTGTCAAGGTCTTTGCAGTGGAGTGCTGTCAATACTGCCTGTGTTGGGGTTTTGGGTGGGTTGGTGCTTCGTGCACCGTCAATCTCTATTTCTATTACCACAAGAAAAATGAACTGTCAATGCCTCACATACAAGAATTCCACCTCATGACCAAAGAATTCACCGATCGTCGAGTGGTTAGATTTGTAAAAAAAAAACACTTTAAAATTGGAACTCCAAAACCTTCCACTGACCAAGAGTGTCTTCAAGCCAGCAAACCCTTATTGTGAGAAGGAAAAAATATTACGAGTGTCCTGAAAAACCTTCGGTTTTTAGAAACTGAGTTGTAAAACTTTGGAACACCGTTTTCTACAACAGTGTCTCAAACTCTTTAGAAGTGAGTCTTAAACCCGTTTTTTTTTAGAACCCAAGTCTTAAACTAGGAGTGAGTGATTTTTCTAGTTAGTAGAAAACAAGAAGTGCATGAAACTACATGCTCGGTAGACATTCGTGTTAGGAGTCTTAAATTCGATAGAGAATTCAGTTCTACATTTATGTATATTAGCAGATAAAGTATGTGGTCGGCTACACCTACGTTTTTATTTTTTAAAAACATTAAAAGAATATGGCAATCTTATTCATTACAGTTGAAAAAAATATTGTTGTTTCGGACCGGTTTTCAATTCCAAGTGGCTTCTTAAAGGTCGTCACGCTTTCAAACAAAGTGCAAAACAACTGGCAATAGAAATTACGGGTGTCGTACGTTGATGGTGTAAAAACAAAAATAAAGGAGGCGGGAAATGCACCGACAACAAGTTGTATACTCTGAGGCCATAGGTTTCACCTGAATAAATGACCAGGTTAAAGGTGAGCAACACTGTTCTGAAAAAAAAAAAAACACACAACAGGAAAAAACATGGCAACAATAACACACACTTCAGCAATTATCTTTATTAACTTATTTTCAGCCTGGCTTGTTAAGCCCTTTTGGAGGTTGTTATGCTGTCTAAAATATAGATTTGTGTTAATTGACATTCAAAAATTACAGGTGTCATAGGTTGATGGAGTAAAAAAAAACACAATAGGGCAGAGAATTGCACTGCCAACAAGCCACCACCTGTGAGTCCTCCCATAGGTGACACCTACATAACCAACCAGATCACAGGCGCGCAACACTCTTTTGAAAACACAACAATAAAACACTCTCTTCAAATTACGAATAACAGTTTAATAAAATTTATACCTCGGCTGTGACGTTACGCTAACTTAACGCCATGCTAAATTTCCGTAGGTCAAATCCCGTTAACTGTGAACGGAAGTGTGCGTCATCGCAAAAAGTGTGGGTTATTAAGTTACCCCACACTTTTGACACATCCGAATCACGCGACGGGAACGCGCACACCACAACCAAAATTATACAATGTCGAAAACCGCAACGCAATAAAAACAAACAAAAGGAATTACTTAACTTGACGGGATGTCCCAAATGAAATCCTTTCCCTGCTAACGGTCACATGTCTTGCTCATATCTAAGTTTATTCCCTCTGCCTAACTCGTCTCTCCCCCCCCCCCACAACCTAAAATGGAATGACCTTTATTCATACTGATACACCTATTAGGCTATGACTACTAATTTGAAACAGTTTTCAAACTACAATCGCACAAAGAATTACTTACCTTGCCAGAATGTAGGCACAATGTCCTCTATCCCTGCTTCCTCACATATTGAAGTTTATTCTCTCCGAACAGAGCGAGCTAGCTAGCTTACCAGCCAAACCTTGTGAAAAGTCGCGTCGTCCAGCTCCCACCCATCCCCCCCTCCTTCCACAAACTTGAGCGTAGCCTACAGTCTGCCTACCTGCCAAAGGAATCGTCCAACTAACACCCACCTCCCTCTACACAAACTAAAATGGAATGACCTTCATTCATTTTGACATAAGGCATTACTTTATTTCTTGACGTAATTTTCACAAACACAAAACGTTTTAATTAAATAAGAGTTCGCTTGACGACACAACCATGATATAAATTATTTATTAGTTAGAATCGAGCGGTTATTGATTTTTAACCCATGGCTGCGATTATTGTCCGGCTCTCGTATGCAAATACTCGAGCCGGCCAATAATCGCAGCCGTGGGTTAAAAATAAATAACCGTTCGATTCTAACTAATAAATAATTATATCATAAATTATATCGATTTTATATCGAATTTATATCGATTTTAACCAACAACACTTGTAAAAAAATAGATTTTTAATCCTAATTTTAACGAACTTTAACATTATTTGTAGTAATTATTAATGAAAACCTGCACAATGACAAGAGATAGCGATGATCAGCTGGGTTGCGATCGTACACGTCCGTAAACAAGTAGTGACGTCATCGTTTGTCAGGCATCCCAGCACCATTCGCTTCGCAACGTATAAAGGGACTGCCAGGTTAGCTGGCTGTGTCTGCTACATTTCAAGCTAGTTACGGCAGCACCTACGAAGCACCTGCCTTACGGCAGCACCATTTTGGTAATAGTGATCACTGTGTTGTGTCGTTTAGGGTCAACCTATCCCTTTCCCTTATGGGGGATGGGGCTCAAAGCACTTCTAAGGTTAAAAATGAGCTTGGAAGACTTGACTTCTCAGAGCTCAAATCATCCTTGGCAAAAGTTAATTGGGACCATCTTCTTTTTAATGTACATCCTCATATTGACCAAGCCTGGTTATGTTTTCAGAAGATTTTGGAAGACCACGTAAAATATTGCAGAGCCCCATTTCGCAAAAGGCGTCAAGGTCAGTATAGCCTCCCACGCTTTATCACTAAGCAACGTAGCAAAAAATTAAAACTGTGGAAATGCTACAAATCGAATCCAAGCCCGCAAACGTTACTCTCATACAATACAGCTCGTAAGCTTTATTCTGACTCGGTCGAATCGTGGCACAATGCTAGAGAGGCTGCTGCAATTCATGAGGGCAACCAGGCGGCACTGTTTAGACTTTACAAACAAAAAACTGCCTCTTCACGTTCATTACCACCTTTCAAGATAGGAAATACATTTATTACGGATAATAACGCTAAGGCTGAGGCTCTAAGTTCCATTTTTGTTGCAAATAACATGATCGATGATGGGGACTTAAACTTAAATCCGTCTGTATGC
>JAHWFP010265268.1:11720-22139 GCA_023313725.1 Lithobius niger
TGGTGTTTAACTCAAAACTGTTTAGTTCAGCAACGTCCTAGACAACGCAAGTGTAACACAGACTGATGGTGAGCATACATTCAAAGTTTCTCCATCTCTAAGACTGATAGGTCTTCCTATTGCCCGGTTTTCAAACCGGTCTTAGGTCCTTCTGGTCCTTCTGGTCCTTCTGGTCCTTCTTGTGTTTCGTTGGTGTTGGTACGATTTTGTTTCGCGTGTATTTTGTAATACGACTTGAGCTTCTCCTCCAAATTTTTAAAGCACCAAAATGATTTTTGGTTTTATTTACGCTTGATAAAGGGTCGCATACTGATCCGAAACGTTGCAAATATCGTATACATGTTGCACCTTTCAGGCTTTCTATTCATTCAATCACATTTCGGTGCTTTTATCCTTCCTTTCTAATTGTTGAGCCACTCTTCCTTCTCATAGCATGCATTTTCCAAGGCACCCGATTTTAAAAATTGAAAACCAGTAGTGTCCATTCAATGAAATACAATATTTCGCAACGTTTCGGGTCAGTATGTCAAGCGTAAATAAAATATTTTATTTACGTGTGCATGTTGCATCTTTCAGGCTTTTTATTTATCCATACATTCTTGTAACACTTCTTTCGTTAAAATGGCTGCCATTTTGCTCATCGATGCATCCAGCAAGAACGTTCGAAAACAACAGACGCGTGACGTCACTTTCGACGGAAGTGTTCGTTGTGGTGTAAGTCGTGCGCAGTTGTTCGATTCGTGTTGCGTTGCTCTTGCAAGCACACTACTCGGAAACCGCTCTTACCTACACCTCTTGTTCCCTAGGCAGCGAAGTGAATTAGTAGTAGTTGTCAAAAGTTAAACCAGGACAAACACTTTGTGAAACAAAGTGTCGGTGGGGGGGGGGCGGAGTGGAATTGAGGCTTAATAGCGTGTCGACAGCTACGTCATTAGCGCCAATCTCAGTCACAGTGCAGTGGTCCGGGTTGCCACCGCACCACACATTACAGAGATCTTAAACAAAACCCAAATATAGATCTTATCATACGTTTGTATCTTCAAAAATAAAAAATAAATCCCGGACAGGAGGACTGAGTTAGGGAGCAGGAATAACTGATTTAAGACCTCTTCCAAACTACAACTGATAAAAGCTTTTAAAGGTGGGTTGCCACTAAATGGAAGTCTGCAAAATTTAGTGCCATCTAGCACAATCTAGTACTATCTAGCGCTTGCTTGCAGGAAACGAAGGAATGCACAAAGGAATTTCTTTTATCAACACAAATAGGCCACACGTCTCTTATTATTATTGTGTGAAAATTTGGTGCATCCTCGTGCACCTGGGTGCAAGCTGTAAAGGTTAACCATATCACTGTCACTAGGTGGCACCACGGTCGAATATAAAGAATACCAAGGCGCCATCTAGTGACAGTGATATCGTTAACTGTTGCAGCTTGGACCCAGGTGCACGAATATGAACCAAATATTCACTCTATGATTATTAGGAAGCACGTGGCATGTTTGCGTCGTTTAAAAAATATCTTTGTGCGTTCCTTCACTTCCTGCAACAAGTAAGCGCAACATAGCACCAGAAAGCGTTAGACGGTGCTAAATGCTGCAGACTTTAAAGGCGGCTTTGCCACTAAATGAACGTCTATAGAGCAGTGACATTTGCCGTCATATTGGCACCAGATTGGCACCAGTATGGGTTTTGGAGGGCATAACTACAAGGTGCACTATATAAAAATGGAGGGAAAAACAACGGAAGAGCGGATGTCTTAGGCTTAAAATAACGTTGTTTTCTCCAACAACAAAATCGCGCGTTTTGGGCCAAGAAATCACTCTTCACAGCATCGGCTTCAGTATGATGCCCTTCTGTTTCTCTCTGCAGTGCCCCTTGCAGCTAACCCATTAAGGCTCCAGCATAGAGTTATAATACAATAATACTACGTCGTGTCACTGATCTATAGCATCTAGCGCCATCAGTTCTGTCTAGCGCTTGCTTGCAGCACACAAATGCACAAAGAAATTTCTATTAACGCAATAAAACAAGCCGCGCGCCCTCTTAATTACTGAGTGAAAATTTGGTACCTGCTCGAGCATTCTCTAAAGGTTAACGATATTACGACTACTAGTTGGCGCGACGGTAGGATATAAAGAGTTTACCGTGGCGCCACCTTGTGACAGTAATATCGTTAACCTTTACAGTCTGCTTTCAGGACGTGCACGAGGACGTACCAGATTTTTCTCATTAATTAAGGAAGCACGTGGCTTGTTTGTGTGTTAAAGTGTACTTCTTTACACATTCCTTTGCAGGAAAGATGGGAGCCTTCTGACAGGGCAAAAACTCGCAAGGCACGCAACAACACTAGTATTAATTTTCGACACCGTATTTTAGTCTCTTGGTCACAAAATACACAACATCTAATATTTCACAGGTGAGAAACCAACCTGCGAAATCCAGGCTTGAATCCAGGCTTGGTTGGGGTTGGTTTCCTCCACCTGTGAAATTTTAGATTTTGTGTATTTTGTGAACAAGACGCTAAAATACGGTTTCGAAAATTAACGGCACGTTTACGCAACCACTCGCTTTTGCATTCTCGCAGCTAGAAGCTAGAAATCACCTCAGATTCCAACATGGCGGCGGTTTTATGTCTGCCGCCTCGCAACGAAAACAACAAATAACGTGAGTTCAGAAGCGTTTAGGAAAATAGTTTCGTCATGAGGAATTCTTTATATTATTGGCACGGATTATAAGACTGCAAGTATTTACTCAAACGATGTCGGATTTAGCTAATCCATTTAGTGTTGTTACCATGGCTATGTCACCTTTGCCATCGCGATTGAGTTCTAGCTGCGAGAATGCAAAGGCGAGTCGCTGCGTAAACGCGCTCTAATACTGGTGTTGTCGTATGCCTTGCGAGTTTTTGCCCTGTCAGAGGGTTCCTATCTTTGCTGCCTACCAAACCCTGGCAATACTTGTTTGGTTACATTCCTTTGCTTGTTGCAAGGAAGCGCTAGAGAGAAATAGATAGCGCTAAATGCTGCAAACTTCCCTTTGGTTGCATCCTTTAACTTAGGCAACCTTTAACTGCAAAATGGAATGGGTTCATAAGAAATTTCGAAAAGATCGGCATTCTATCGAATGAAATTCCCGTTGGACAAATCGCCACCACAATTACTGTATAATTTACGTAACGTATAATGCTTTAACTGAAAAACAACAGGTTAAAAATACAAAAAAAAAAGAAAGAAAACAAGTGGTTATTATAGGCGGTTATTTTGTGCGCGGTGTATCTTGAGTCCTGCAAGCATTTTACGAGCGGCTACGTCCTCCTGGAGGGGGTGGCGTTAATCGACGGCCGCCATTGTTTTTTTTTTTAACTATCTTGGATATCAACAGGGCACTCTGCTACCAAAAACGTACAATCGATTATCTGTGTTCGTTCTGCAGCGAACTCAAGATAGGCCGCGGACACTTTAAAATGTTTATTAAAGTTATTAAAATGGTTAAAGTTATTAAAGGGGTTAATAAAGTGGTTGTTATGGTTTCACGGCCGTATGTTCAGTGAACACTTCAGAAGTATTCGTTCTGCAGTGTCAACTTAAAGGCGGGGAGCCACCAAACGAAAGTTTGGAGGATGTAGCGCCATCGAGCGCTATATAGTTCTCTTTACAGCTTGCTCTCAGCCAGCAAACTAATGCACAAAGAAATATCTTTTAACACTGACAACAAACAAGCCACGAGCCTTCTGAATTATTGAGTAAAAATTTGCTACGTCTTCGTGCACCTGGAAGCAAGGTGTAAAAATTACCGATATTAATGCCACTATAGATGCCGTCACGGTAGGAAATACAGAATTTACCATGGCGCCATCTTGTGGCAGTAATATCGTTAATGTTTACAGTTTGCTCCAAGGTGCACGAGGACGCCCCAGATTTTTACTCAATAATTAAGGAGGCACGTGGCTTGTTTGTTGTATTTAAAGGTATTGCTCTGTGCTCTCCTGGGCTTGCTGCGAGAGAGAATTCAATAGGGCTAGATGCTGCAATGTTAAGTTGGTGGTAGCCCGACTTTAAAGTACGAAACAGTTGGTTAAAGAACAAGTGGTTCTTAAAAATGATTCGTGCCTAGGAATTACTCTAACTACGAATATTTTACTAAAAGATCGACTTGCACTGAAGAAACACCTAGATTGTGTAGTTTTTGTAGTTAATCTTTGATAAACCTCCCAAAATATAGATTCCTTTGTGGAGATGTGAAGATTCGTAAACAATGGCTGTTCCTCTGGAAACAGTGAGAGCCCCACAAATTCATAAAATGCACGAACAAATTTTAATTTTCGAAACTTGACTTACTTTCTTGGTCATAAAAACTAACAAAAACAAAAACAAAAACTAGCTTCCACATAAAAACACACACAATTTGTTAACACGGCCTGTTATGCCGCCATCTTGAAGCCTTCGAGCATAGCCTTCGACCCCTCCAAGAAGACTCCAAGATGACGGCAAGGACAGGCCGTGTTAGCAAATTGTGTGTATTTTTATGCTTGTTTTTGCCAGTTTTTGCGACCAAGAAAGTTAGTCAGCTTTCGAAAACTAAAATTTGTTCGTGCATTAATTTGTGAATTTGTGGGGCTCTCACTGTGTCCAGGAACAGCCATGTTTACGATTCGAGCAACCACGGCTAAAGTCGCACCTGAGGTTCAGCTTCCCTGCATCCCAGGTAATACTACAGAGCCGCTTCCCTGCATTCCTGAGAGTACTGCAGAATCCTATTTCTGGCCATACCGTGAACGACAATGTGTGACTAGGATCGTAGCTGGGGGAGGGGTGGAGATGGTTCCCCAAGAAAGACAGAAGAGGGGAGTAAAAAACTTACCAAAGTTCAATTTTCTTTCAAATAATATTTTTTTTATCGTCGTTTTCGATTAAGAGTCTTGGACTGTACTTTTGTTTAGTTGGTGGGGGTGGGGGGGGGGGGGGGTGGGGGCAAAAAACCCCCCCCCCCCTCCAAGAAATACCTAGCTACCGCCTTGTGTGTGACCGCGACCTTCCTATGTTACGTAATATTTGTAACCCAAAAACCACGGCAAATTAAAGCCAGACATGTTGAGAACGATCACTTCAACAATATCTATAAAGAAACATTTCGAGAATGCTATTGGGGGAGGGGGAGGGGGGTGTCGGGATTGAGGCAAGGTCATTAGCGCCAACCTCAGTCACAGTGCAGTAGCCCGGGAGTGGATGAGTGGGAATTCCTTCAGTAACCTATTCACGATACTCCGACCAGAACTGCAGTCATTGTACCCATGGGTGCACTTTATTACTCCGGAACAAAAATATTAACAGCCTTACACCTTCACTAGCGTTTTCTCTGAACCTAGCGACAATACACTGTCGTTTCACCGATAGTGGGTTTCTGCACCGTAATGTTTACCGAACTCCAGTTAAACGGAAAGTGATGAAAACAAGTATCCCTTCTTTTTTTATTTATTTAATCTGAATAGGCCTACGTTTTTTTCTTCTTTTATTGTCTCCCTGAAGTATAGCCTCTACACCGTTAATGTTAAAATCATTCTTAAGTTAAAGTTAAAGTCTGTCTTGAATTTAAAGATGAAGCTGTTGTTGCACATACGGGAGTCAGTTTAATATGGACAGGTTAGGCTATAGCATTTTTGGCCAAAAAAATCAGTGTTTGGATTTAGCACAAACATCGTTGACCATGCATTTGGGGCACGTATACTCCTCCTCCCACACTTTTTTTTTTTTTTTGGTATAATTATTCTTGGTTAGCCTTGTTTAAATGGGTTCTTTGCCTCTAGGCCGCCCGCGCACTGAGCGACTTGGCTGCCCGGCCAGGTAGCTGCAACCAATGAAAATGATTAGCGCGTGGTTTTACATAAACGGTAAGCATTCTCATTGGCTGCAGCGACCTGGCCGCGCGGCCAATTCGCTCAGTGCGCGGGCGGCTTAGAGGCAAAGAACCCATTGAAACAAGGCTAAGCGAGGATTACAATACTGATTCCAGGTTTTTTAGAGGGCGTTTATGGAATGAATCGACTTTGTATTCTCGCAGCTAGAATTTAGTCGCGATGGCAAATGTGTTGTTGCCATGGTAACAACGCTACCTAGATTAGTTAAATGCGACATCGTTTGAGTAAATGGTTGCAGTCTTTAATCCGTGACAATGAGATGAAAAATTTCTCCTGACGAAACGTTTTTCCCGGTCGCTTCTGAACGCAAATATTGACTGATTTCGTTGCGGGCCGGCAGAGCTAAAACGGCCATATGTTGGAATTTCAGATGATTTCTGTTGTGCGCGCGGCGTATCTTGAGTCCTGCAAGTATTTTATGAGCGGCTACGTCTTCCTAGAGGGGCGGCTTTGATCAACGGCCACCATTTTTTTTTTAACCATCTTGGATATCAACAAGGTACTCTGCTACCAAAAACATACAATCGATTATCTGTGTTCGTTCTGCAACGAACTCAAGATAGGCCGCGGACACTATAAATTATGGCTGCGAGAAGGCGACGGCGAGTCGTTGCATAAATGTGCCCTTACAGCTCGCTATGAACCTCCGTCGTTACAAATTTTTTTTAGACAATTATGTTTCAGACCTGTGAATGCAAGGGTCTGAAAAAAAGTGCCTGCCTTTCTTTACGTCTTCCACTGAAAAAGTTGCTGGAACGCTGCAGCGCTGTAGTATTTTCTCCCCGACTGTGTCCTCCCCCCCCCCCCCTCCTCCCCTTGTTTTTAAAGACTACGGGCCCTTATCGGACTTTGGCGGGAACAGACAATGTAGCAATTTAGAAACAAAATAACCAAAAGCAGGGACCATGCAAAAGTGCTTTGATCACGCCTATTATTGGTTAAACAAACAACACGAAAATGGCCTCCGCCACGTCGTCTCCTTCAGCACTTTTTGGAGTTGTAAAAAATCTGAATTCCCATGCTACGATGTTACGGTATGTAAGTACATCGAGGCTAAGGATTCATCTTTGATGTTGTTGCAACAAATTCAAGAGAGGTATGTGAGAAGGAAATACCGCGTCTTTTTTTATTTCAATTACGGTTTGATAGACCGTACGTACTGCACTGTACGTTCGAACTGTAGTGATATGCCGCTACCGAAAGCATGGGCTGAATGCGTGTGCAAGCTTCCCGCACGAAAATATTGTCTCAACTGACGTCAGGGAACTGTAAATAATATCAAACGAGAGCTACATCGCGTCGTTTCAGTGGCCAACCCATTTTTAAAATGCTACAGCGTTACAGGATGGAAAGCTAAATGTGCTCGGTTAATGAGAAATAAATAGGCCTTACAGATGCAAACCTATTTCGGTTGCCTTTTGGACTTAAAGGTTGGCACTGAACACTCGACCTTCGAAACAAACGCCGAAGCCCTACCGCCCTGACCGTTTTGATTAAGAAAATGTCCTACAGGTTTTGGGACTTGTTTTCTGACGACTTCCTTCACGCCCTTCAAATTGGATGATGGCGATTGGTGAGATATTGAGATTATTAAATAAGCCCTGTTTTGAAGTCAGAGTTATCGGATTTGGGTGCAAATAGCCAACGTATTGTCGTGCCCTCACCTTTGCATCTTTATATCCTTCCTTCCTGTTGAACCTAAAGTGAGCTACAAAGAATCGAACCTAAAGTGATCTACGAAAAATCAACGTTTATTCGTATTACTAGTACCAAGTATTTATACGGTTGTGGAGGAGAATTTGTAACTCTAAAAAGTCCCTATTGAAACGTATTATATTCATTCCTGTTAGTTCCATCCGAGTTTTCAGAGGGCGCCATGCGTTCCATCTGGTAATATTTGCTCATTTTACAACCCAAATCTAAAGTAAACTAAATAATGATTAAATACAAGCTAGTTTCGTTTAGTTTAGTTTATTTTAGGCTGAAAACCGAGTAGAAATTCCCATATAAAACTCATGGCGCCCTCTATAAACTTAGACGAAACTAATAGGAATGAATCTAAGACGTTTCAGCAAGGGGTTTCAGTCACAAATTCTCCTCCCCAATTCTAAGACAGCGGGGTTCGAGGAAACAAACAAAAAATACAAAAAATAATTCCTGCACAACAAAGATTTCGTATCCCTCCAGTGGGCTTCGGCCTTTAGCTTTACAGGTCGAGGGTTTCAATTCCCAACTCAGGCAATCTGACATGGTTTTCATCTGTATTTACTTCTCTGTAGCATTCCTGTGTCACGAAATTCGAAGGCAAACTGAAGGAAACTGTACCACATTTTTTCTTCCTGAATGTCGTGAACACTAGGCTACGTTAGACGTTAAATCCTCAATAGAGCAGCGTCAAGTGACGTCATATTGGCTACGAGACCCCATTTAGAGGCAATAGCTACAAGGTGCACTTGATTAAAATGTAATGGAAAAAACGGCACTTCTAGTCAAGACAGTGCTTTGAGTGCGGATTTCTTACGCTTAAAAGAACGTTGTTTTCTCCAACAACAAAAATCGCGCGTTATAAGCTTAAGAAATCCAGTCTAATAGCATTGGCTTCAATAAGACGATCTTCCTTTCTCCCTCCAGTGCTCCTTGCAGTTACTGGCTCCACCATAGAGTTATACACAATAATACTACGTCGTGTCACTGCCCTATCGCCGCAAAATCGCAACGAGTTTGTTACATGTCGGTGGCGGTAGCTGTACAAGGGCCACCGAGTTATGTGTAGCTCGCCTTGTTACTTCGATGAGGGGCCAGAGATTATAAACAACAAACAGATGTGATGATCTGGGTGGGCGAGTGGTGGCCGACTAAAGCCGCCCCGAGCCGCCGTGGTGCCGCGAGGACAAGAAGTAGCTTATCTGACCAGACATCTCTCGCCATTGTCATTTTATGCACAAGTTAGGGCCTATATAGCTCCATGTCCATGTAATTCTATAGCTGTTAAGTGGCTATTACTTCCTGCGTTGTTTCATCGTATGAACTAAAGAGTGCTTTCAATATGCACGGAAGTGTGCTGTCAGTCATAATGTAATAGAATTAGGTTATAGGACTTTTGGCCTGATCACGCAGATTTTAGATCCAGTATATGTAAGCCGAAAATGACTGTGCGACTTAGGAGGTTAAATCACTGAATACAGATGCAAACCTATTTCCGTTGCCTTTTGGACGTAAAGGTGACCTTTTTCACCGTTCCAACTCCTAGATGCAGCATCGTAGAATCTTCAAGCAATATAAGAAAACAGCGGTAAATTAAAATTGGAACAACACTTATTCGCAGCATCGCCGCGATTTTCATGACTGAAACGAGATCACGTGACCCACATCAGTCTAATAGATGACGGAGAATCTTGAGTGTGAATGCTGTGTTTAGAATATGGGCAACGCTATCAAAACGGTAAACAGACGCCTTTAAACGTTTAGAAAAACCGGAGCTCACCTTTTCCACTCGCCATGTCAAGAATTTTCACACTAGGAATGAATAACTTTTTTTATGTAATGCAATCAAAAGTTTGAAAAGAACGACTACACAAATCTAAGTTTTACCTTTGGCAACAAATTTCACAACAACCTGCCTGTTAACATCAAGGAAACTATTAATCAGCATACGTTTCTGTAACATCTTCAGAAAGCATGTTTAGCATTGTCAGCTGAACGTACAGTTAACCATTTTTACAAACTTTTGAGGTTTTGCAGCTTTTGTATGTCTTTTGTTTTTGGTTCTGCAATTTATTGTTAAGTATTTGACTATATTATTTTTGTTTGTTATTGGTTTCCTCGATTTTTCTTTGAGAATAGATTTACATATTTCACTCGTCTTCGTATTGTATGTTGCTTTTATCTCTCTTTTCATTAGATTTGTGGTGTGTGTATGTATGTATTTATCGCTACGTAAATTTTTATTTCGATGTTGTTGTTTTGTTTTTGGCGCCTAACCTTTTATTTTGCTTGCAAAAGTGCAACTTCAATAATTTTCTTTAACGGCTGTTCTCACGTCAGACACGAGCATGAGCTCTTGTAGGACGAGTACCTGCTTTTTCTGTGTAATCTTGTAATTTGTGTTGGATGAATGAATTTACTTACTTACATACATGTCGGACTACGTGAGCGTGGAACTGAACCCTCAACTTTTGAGAGCAAAAGGCGCAAGCTCAATACCGCCCAGCCGGTAAGTCGGTATGTCAGTATGCGAGTGCGGCTCAGCAAGGCTTTGGCATTTCGTCTCAAAGATCGAAGGTTCAATTCCCTGCTCAAGCAATCCGATATTTAAGTACAGAATGCAACGGAAATACGTTTGCATCTGTATTTATTTATCACTCACTAAGTCCATTTGGCTTTCCGTCCTGTAATTAAGGTGGGTGTGGTTAAATAACCTACGTTTGGTGCGGAGAAGGGGGATCGAGGCTTTATAGCGCGACGGCAGCTAGGTCATTAGCACCAACCTCAGTCACAGTGCAGTG
>JAHWFP010265269.1:0-32511 GCA_023313725.1 Lithobius niger
GAAATATGCGCATATCCTAGACAACGTGATAGCCGAAAACGGCATGCTAATTGGATAAACAGGATGCGTTTTATTCCATCTTCAATGTAGCCCCATGACCACATAAGTTTCGTCCCTGCACGACGCAGGAAATTGTCCTGTGCACCCGTCAAATATTTTACAGCACTGAAATTACACACCTGACATAGAGGACTAAAGTTTGTTTCTAAAATGGGAACTACTGTATCAGCTTGCATTGGGGCTCCCTGCCCACCATAACCCCCAGTTATAAAATTTATTTTTGTTCCTGTCAGAAATAGACCAATTGGGGAAATATGTGAATGACCCAGCCAACCTGATCGCCCAAAACGGCATGCTAACGAGATAAACAGGATGTGTTTTATTACATCTTCAATGTAGCTCCCTCTAGAAAATTGTACGATGCGGGTGCACTCACCAAAGGTTCTACAGCACTGAGGTTACACACCTAAGACATACGACGAATGTTTGTCCCTAAGATTGGGGGGGGGGGGGGGCGCATGACCTTACATTGGGGCACTCTGCCCCCCCCCCCCATCAACACCCTAGTTACCAAGTTTATTTCTGTTCCTTACAATAAACATGAATAATACGCCTGGGTTGGACAGTTGATTCCTGACACCTCCCATAAATTAAAGAGAGCGTGCACTATCACCGATGCCTGTTCGTCAGTTGATGACGATTGATCACGAGGGCCGGGGAGGGGGAAATAGCTTATTTCTTTAGACGTATTACTTGCTTGAGACGTATTGCTTGAAGGTTCCCAACCCAAGGGTGTTTTTTTTCTGTTTAGTTTAAGGAACATAGATAAACTTTGTATCTGGGGGTTGAGGGGAGTCTAGCGCCCCAATGCAAGCTCATGCACTGGCCCCCATCTTAAGCACAAACCTTGTTCCTATTTGTCAGGTGTGTATTCTTCAGTGCTGTAGGACCTTTGATGGGTGCACCGTACAATTTACTGCACCGTTCAGGGAAGCCTTATGCCTCCCGGGGGGCGTGGGGGGGGGGGGGGCAACATTGAAGATGTAATAAAACGCATCCTGATATTCCAGTTAGCATGCCCTTTTCGGCTATTACGTTATCTGGGCCATGTGCATGTTTGCCCCAATTGGAACCAAATGTCTATTTCTCACAGGAAAAAACTTAAACTTTATATCCGGGGGGTGAGGGGGGGGGCAGGGGACCCCACCGCAAGCTCAGTGGGTGGCCGCCATCTTAGGGACAAAACAAAGTCCTATGAGTCAGGTCCCTAATTCCAATTCTGTAGGGGTGCAACGGACTTTTGGACCTCTATGTATATGGAACGGTACCAGATCAGCCATTAGATTCAGCGTCCAAAAATTTGTTTCTTTTTTAAAGAAATTTTGACGAGCCTTAAGTCAGACGAAGCAATTGATGCTTGTATGGCTGAACCGGCTCAATTTTGAACATTACCACATTTTTAGAGAAGAACTATCTGATAAAGGGAGGTGCCAGCCCGGGGATTTGATCCGGGAAACTTCCGATCATCATCGGGAACGAAAGATTGTCCAGAACTAGCCAGAATACATCCCATACCCGCTGAAGGAGCATGATAGCCTCTTAAGCTACCCTGACCGGCAGTACTAGCGGAGAATTTGCCAAGGTCCCCTTTCCAAGGATTCGACCAGATCCGCAAACCTCCAGCAACCAGGCTGAGCTCTCTCACCGCTCAGCCACGATGACCATATAATGAGTATTAAAAGGAGTATTAAAAAAAAAACTGGAAATATGAAGCGGAAATGGCCCACTACTGACCGGAATTGGCCGACTAGAGAACCCATTATCATTAACCAGATAGAGACAAACGGTTTTCGTCATTAGATTCAGCGTCCAAAAATTAGTTAAAATTAATATTTAAAAAAAAACCGTAGGTCTGAAGCAGAAATGGCTCACAAGTGACTGAAAGTGGCCGACAAGAAAGCCTATTATCTATGGAACGTTACCAGAAAAAGACAGCTTCCAAAAATTAGTTTAAAAGGAATATTAAAAAAACCGAAAGTATGAAGTGGGAGTGGCGCACAAAGAATGTGAACCATTCTGCTAGTCAACCAGCAGTGGCGCCAGCTAGTCCTCGACCGGGAGTGGGGGGGGGGGAAAGGGGTACCTGGGCAGGGGCCTGCCGAAGCCAGATAGGATGGTGTATTGGGTGTGAGCTCTCCCGACGGGGTCTAGGGCGGGTCCCCGGAAGCTGAAGCATTTTAAGCTATTTGAAGCCTATTTTTTGGCTTCCCGAAACACGTTTGCAACATATTTTCAAGCAAATTTCGGTAGTTTTTCTTAGCGACATTCTTTAGAATGAGAGGTCGTAGAAACCTAACTGTGACTCCTTTTTTTTTCATATACAGCTTATTTACAAATTAAAGTGAATGAATAAAAATTATTATTATTTTTTTTTTTATATTAATGCATTACCTTTAACGAACATTGAATAATTTTCATGGAGTTAATTATTATCTGACTTTAAATGACGAAAACTTGGCAGGAGAGCGTAACAAGTTTCGTTCTGTACAAATTTAGTTGACGTTTCGGCTATAAACCTTGCAAGGACACACAGTATGCCCTCAAAGATACTGTTTTTTTTTTTTAATCCCGTATTGGTTAAAGACAAGATTTGAAACAGCGTCCTCATGGTTGGGAGGCCGAGACTTGACAACTGGAATACTGATGCTCCCTTTGTTTGGGGGTTTTTGTGACCCCTCACGAACTTTGCATTGGACTTTAAAATCGGGCCATCTCCTTTTAGTCCCTTTCTCGTAACTGAAGAAAAAAGGGTGACAAATCAATGTTCCCAGGGGCAGCATAATTATTAGAGGACGTGTATATAATTCTCTCCTGATGTTCCATAAAAGACGTTCAGTATAATTACGAGATAGTTTCTCTACTCGAGAGTGTGTAGTACAAGATAATCATGGTGGGTTGGTTGTCCCTCTAAGGTTGGTGGCCCGAGGGTTTTGCCCATCCGTCCCACCCTGTAGTGACGCCACTGACTCTCATCTTACCCCCCCCAACCTTTTTTTTGGGGGAGGGAGGAGGGGGGGGGGGGGACTCGTGACTTGCAGACTTCGAGAATGAAGAGAATTACGCGTAATCGGAACCCCTCACCAATTCCCGATTGGAAGATTTTTCTGGCCTAGAGAGCAAAGCGAACGAGGTCGAATCACTCGACTGAATTTTGATTTTGTGTGTCTATTTGTTTATTTATAAGTGTGTTTGACTGTTTGGGCCACCATCACGTTCGGAATTTTGTCTCGATTTTGTGTAAATTTCATGAAACGCGTGAAATGCATGAAATGCACGCGTTCGAAGCTGAAATTCCTGCCTCAAATCTGTAATACTAGCGTACTCGAGCATTACATGAATAACACAAAGCAGTTTGACATAGTTTACCATAGTGCAATTTTTTAGGGCGAAGAATACAGAAAACTAATTAAATTGATAAAAAAAATTGCTGCTAATTTCACACGTTTTGAAACAATGCGTCAGTCGCTTCTTACATATTTTTTTACAGCAAATTTCGAGGCATCCAGAACCGTTCGTAAAGTTGGGTGTTGAATTCGTTCGCTTGTATCGGGTGTTCACTTGCAGTGTTCGCTTTGGTGTTCACGTGCTTTATATTCAGGAACTGCTGTGTGAAATGAGAATATACAAAATTCTGTATAACATCTCTCGCTTGGTCGGGCACTTATAATCTTCACAGCTTAATTATTATAGTTGTGGGAAGCAGGCTGTGCTCTGCCACCACTCAGCCACATGACCAAAAGAGCTATTTCGACACCAAAAAGCCTAAAGTTGTAAAACGTGTCCAGGCTGTCAGTATAAATTGTTTTATTTATAAAAGGTTTCTTTTTGCTAAATTTTATTCATGTGTGAGAACCAGGCTGCATATTCTCACCAGCTCCATATTTTAATTTCTCTACATTGGCCATTCACCACGACACGACGATACGGGCAATGATGGTCCTCTCATCATTATTATCACATTATCTTAATAAGTGGGAATGTCATCACAATTACGAGGGGCCAACAGGACAATAACGTTAAAATGATCCGTCCACTACAGCTGCTTCCTGTCTTGACTTTTACAGCCGAGTCTTCTTTAAAATCCAATTGAATGTAAAATTTCGTTACTTTCGTACACGTGTAATCGCTGTCTATTTAGCAATTTGAACAGCGACAAATTTCGTGAGCGGAATAATCGTGTTCGTTTTGACAATGAGCTCATCAGTTTACTTGAGCACATAGACGGTCTCGAACGGAGACCAGACACGCCAGACACGAAAGTTGGTCGCGGCAGAATAAATGCCTGGATATCTAACGTCATCATCAATAATGAACTGTCCGTACACAAGTGCAGGCTTTGGGCGGAGATAGATTATCAAACGTTGCTTTCAGTAAAGAGAAATCCATCCGATTTCGCATGGACGTCATACGAAGCAGCAAAAGTGCGAGTGAGATGTCGCTCATATCAATGACGGAGCCTCGTGGGATCGAGGAACGCCCAAATTCAGTTAAAGAAAGGCAAAATTCCAAGCAACCGTCTGTTATTGTTATCGAAAAACTGTGAGTATTTATTAGTGAGATTTTTCTTTGTTTCTTTTTCATTTATTTGGTTGTTTTACCTTCACAAGTGTTTATTACGAGATATTTTAGCGTGCGTGTTGTCCATCAAGTTCAATGACACACACCACCACTTCAAAAAAAGTCGATTGTTACGTAATGAATGGGTAGGCAACCTTTGGGAGAGATGCTATTTTCTGAAGCTAACGGCTGTTTTCCGGAATGTAAAAGAATTTATGTGAGACAAATAGTTCTAGGTTGGGGTTGTCTGAATGAGGGAGGGATAGGGGAGGTAGAAAAGCTTTATTTAGCATGACACAGGCTCGGAATAGTTCGGAATTTAATTGAAAAATTGCTTACTACGCAATTTTCAAGTATTTATTTAACGGTTGAAGTCTTAGTTGGATGGATTTAAATTGAAGAAATGACTAATTGGCGTTTGATATCACGCCTTCAAACGGCAAAAAAGCTTGGAAGGCATCCAAACAAGTTTGGTTTTGGGGAAGATATCACAACTTTTTATATTGATTTTGCCAGCGATAAGGTCCCAATTTTATTATTTATTTATTTACTTTTTGTTTTCATCAGTAGGTTTGCGTATTCCTTAATCTTCGTCGGAATGTTCACCGTACTTTGATTCTTTAGCAATGGACAAATCAACAATATTCCTTTTGTGGTCGTGCTGCGTCTTCGCGTGCTTCATGTTCATTGTTGTTAAGCCAAATATTTTGTTCGTGATTGTCGTTCTGTATTGCAGAAAAATGTTAATGTGTCCTTGCCGTGCTGGAAACATCGGTTCTCATTCGACTACCGAAGTTAAGCAGCCTTGGCCCTAATTGATACTTAGGTGGGTGACCACCTGGGAATCAGGGTGCTGCGACGTTAGGGCTTCGTCGGGCAGATGACCGGACGTGGTTAACACTCGCTACAAAACACTTTGAACACTTTTTGTGAACTCTAATGGATTCGGAAAAACAGGAACTGCTGTTTACAGTCTATATACGTCAGTTCCTGTAGCATTAGTGGAGGTGGGAGTTAAAAATTTGCTATACTTATATCAGAATGGTGGTACGAAATCTGGTCGTGTAGAGGGGAACATAGTTGGTAGTATTCTCGTGGACTCCTGTGGTCTGTCTCGAGGAGTGGTAAAACAGTAAGGTGAGGTAGATCGATGATACAGTTGTATCTAGAGTCGCCCCTTGCCGATCCCTGGCCTTTGGTTTGGTGTGACGTGATGGCAGATATGTTTGTCTTGGCAGTGGTGTAGTCGTACAGGAGCGCACAGGAGCAGCACTCCGTCACTTTTTTGGGGGTGGGCCGGCCTCTGAATTTGAATTTGTTTATTGTGAGTATTAGCCCGAAGCTATGAACTCTGTACTACAAATTACAGGGCCGGCCTCTGCCATTTATTCTCAACAGAGGCATGCTCGTATTTTTTTTTTTTTTCAATACCGCAACCGCAACATCTGTATTGTTCTTGGAGCCGCTGTCAGTAGTATAGGTCTTTAAACTTATTAAATTCAAATTCAATTCAGTATTCAACAAATCATGGTAACATGCCCTGTGGAGTTCCTGTCTTGCTGACTGTAATCAATCAGAAATGTGTGTGGTTGCGCCTTGCTACTGCTTCTGTCCTTGTATCCAACTCTATGTTCCCGACGCTGATTGACTTGGTTCCATACCTCGCCCTCACCTCCGCTGCTTCTTACATTACATTAACTATCAACTACTGCGAACAATGTATTGAATGATAATAATAATGCCTGCATCCTCCATTCAGCTAAGAACTAAACAATAATAAGTAGGAAATTACCGTTTACTTTTCAATCATACTAATATTAAGTTTAGCAAAGGAGCATTCACCTATTACGTAACGCCTGGAGGGGGGAGAGAGTTGAGCAAATATGTTACTATCTGTTATGCAATGTACTAATTTTCGCTAAATTGTTCTAGCTAAGTTATTTTTCTAAGTTCTATTAGACATTTGACACTTGACATTTTTTTTTCTCAAAATCACTGGTCATTACGGCTTCTAGGTATAGTAAGTACAGCTTGAAAAACGAATTAATAAAAAAATGGATCCAATTGGTGGGGTGGGGGAGGGGGATAAGAAAATGTTACATATTTTCAGGTGAGAGCTATGCAAGTGTTACATTAGTGTTACTAAGGGGGACGTATTCTAACGTGCTAGAAACAAGTGTTCGCTCCCCGCACGAATATTGTGGTAACAAATTACACTTTTTGTCCCATTTAAATTTACGGCGACACCACCGATTGCAACTTAAAAATTAAGCTTTGCTATATTAGGGAGCCTTGCCTCCTACATCACCCCCTCCCATTCTTCTCCAGCCGCCACCTATACCGATTTCACACGTAATAAATAAAGCGAGCAGTGCCGCTCCGAACCGTGCAATTTGATTTCACACGTAATAAATAAAGTGAACGTGGCCGAACGTGGCCGTGATTTTGCGTTCCAGCTTGGCCGGCGCGGTTCGGTACTGGACGGAGCGGAGCGGTTCGCTTTAATTATTACGTCTGAAATCCGATGCATGCCGTGCTGCGCTGCGTGAAGTGACGAAACGGCCTGCGACCCCATAATGCAACGCGCTGTTCGCCCCCAAAACAAACTGACGATCTAATCAAAGCAGACTACTACTAATAAACATAGCTTTAAGCTTGAAGTTTTGGACTAACAAATTAAGAAAGCGTCGACAAACGTTTAGGCCTAAAGTCAGAATTTTTGTAGCGGAAGAATTGACCACAAAACAAAACGGAGATGACCTGTAAAAAGTGCTACCAATTTTCACCGAATATGTATTTCTTAATTGCATCGCGACTACACATGCGAAAACTGATGCTTGCGAAAAAAATTAATGACGTAACATAACGGTACTTAAAGCTGACACAACCCTTTGAATGCAAACTTGTTTCAACAGAGTTATTAGTAACGCTCAGGTGGCCTAGTTCTGAGAAAAGATTTTTTTAATCTTTAAAAAACATACAACAAATGGAGAAAAAAAAACAGCCGATTGAAACTAACTTGACCTAACCTAACAACAACAGACAAAAAACAAAACAAACTAGGCCTACTACACACGTTAATTTTTCCTTGGACATTTTAGCCAGGTTTTTTTTTTCCGCACACGGGTAACTTTACTCGCAGTTCACTTGCGCATGTAAGGGTAAAAAAATCAGATTAGAACAATGAAAATAGGCCTACCCGAAGCGTAACTTAATTATCTTTCATTTGGTACTATACTTGGATCTTCTTCTACGGGCCTTACTTCTGGTGGAATAGGAGGGCACACAGATAAACAAACCAATAAATAAACAAACCGAACATTTTAACAGTGTAGATTCCTCATATTTCTACTTTTTTTTCCTTCCGACGTACGGTTCTCTATTTTTTTTTTTTTTTACTTGTTGTCTATATTGTAGCCAAAAAACCTTTTCCGCTACAAAAACAATTATGGTAACTCTTGGTTAAAATTAAATTTAAACCGTTTTTATGAACTAAAATGCCAAACTTTGCCTTAAAGGTTTTTTGTCAGGCGACTAACCTAACCTGTAATCTAACAACAACAGGAAAAACAAAACAAAAAACGACAGTTATCTGTATATCTTCCTTAAACATTTTTTTCAAGTTTTTCTTTTCCCGCACACGGTTGAGGTGGCCAAACGAACAACATTTGCCGAAATTTCACTTCGGTCTGCTTTAATTTTTGTTTCCGTAGTTGGGTTTTCAGCTTCACCGTCAGAGGGCAGTCGAAAAACGTGGCCGGCCACGTTTCGGTATTTATTACGTGTGAAATCAAGTCGCGCTGGGAACGTGGCCGTGGTGCAGAGCGGCTTGGAGCGGCACGGTACGGTACGGCCACAACACACGACGAATTATTACGTGTGAAATCGGTACTACAGCTCCTCCACTTATATATATTTTTTTACCACTACACCACTGCTGCTCGTGTGTTAATAAGGGTCTGTTGTCGAGTCGTTCGCCGATTTACTGTGGGATGCTATCTATTGTGACATATCTTTTGATAGAGTGTATTGGACAGGAGGAGTGGGTGATTTTCTGCAGAAGCTGAAGCTAAACTGTGCAAAAAAGCTGCTTGCTATTGGTAGTGAATGCTCATCTGGCTGAATTGGTTCACTTCAGTTGCAGTGGCATGGACTTGAATATGCTTTGCTTCACTATCTTATTTGACTCACAGTCGGCATTGAGATTTTTGGAGACGAAGTTCCGGAAGATATACAGGAGCTTGGGTGGTAAAAAACTTTTTTTGTGGCGAAAGCGACTGGAATTATGATCCGTTTCCAGTGGTTACCAGATCATGCATGGGTATTGGGGAACGAGAGAGCGGATATGTTAGCTGATTGGACGACTGTTACGATGTTCTTCCGGTGGTTGCTGGAAACTTGCGTCCAGTGGCAGAGAAAATTGTGTCATCTTGGTGGATTGACGACTGGGTTAGAAAGGACGCGACTTTTTTTTCGATTCACTCTTCAACTGCAGTGGATCTGGATGTGTTTACGTGGGACGATGTAAGGTTACCGTCTCTGCTAAGAACAGGTCACGTTCTACTAAGTGGTTATGCGTACGAGCTTGGAATGAAACTGTGTCCAATGTGTAAGTGTGGGGCGGACTGGGAATCGGTGAGCCATTTCCTGTTGTGTTGCCCAGGCTTGGAATGCTGCAGGTTGTGTCACTTGAGTTCGTTGCGGTCGTTGAGTCAAAATCAACTTCTTGGCGTCCAGCCTCACGTCTTGCACTCGAGGAAGAAAGTAGACAGTGTTACTCAATTTTGCAAGACTTCGAGGAGGTTTTAGGAGGAGTTTGGTTTGACCGGTCCTTATTTGTGGCCGGGGGGGTGGAGGCTAGTAAATGAAAATACGAAATTTTCGAAGCCCCCCCCCCCCCTTGAAATACTGAAGAAACTTGTCCTCTCCACTTAAGGGTGAAAAATAATGTGACCACCCTCCCAACCCCCAACCCCCCCAAAAAAATGCACTTTTCCGCTTGGATTTCTCCAGCTAACTTGTCCATCTCATTGTCGTGGGGCAGATAACCCAGTTTGGGTTCGTGCTCCCTAACAAAAAAGCACAATCTTCAGTCCACGCCTTTGCGCTGGCGTTTGCTGATTGGCATTGTTGCATGACGCCAATGTTCAAAACAATGAAAAACAATAAAACTGATCGTTCAGGTCTTCATAACTCCGGAATAGCACGTCCAATTGAATTTTAATTTATATTTGTATAAAGGGCACATCTGCGGAAGTATCTCTTTCAAATGGGCTAAGAACCAGCTTTCTAGGTCAAATGGTTTATACAATGTCTCTAGAGGACATCGTATAAAATTGTCTAAAGAAGTCCACCACCACATAAGCCAAAAATGAAACTACGATTCCAGCCTAAGTCCAGATCTCGATGGGACAATTCGGAAATTAGTAAAAGTTGGTACACCAAGTCCAACACTGAGTTGAAAATACTGAAAGACGGTGGAGAAATTAAGCATAGAAATTTCGACTTTAACATGGGAGACCTAGGTCAAATAAAGGCTACCGTCTTTATAAATATGTAAGGACGTAAGGACTATCAGCGACAGCAACAATTTAGGCGCATGAGAAACACGCAACCGTGCAATATCAACAATTCCAGTGCACGAGATCCATCATTACTGCCGTGCAAGTAACAATGTCACCTAACGAAAAGTAGTTTCGTTGTTGAGAACCAAAACGAAACGATCCCGGCTTCGGCTTAAATTTTAAACGTATAAGCAAAATGACGCTTAGCGATTTAACGTCATTTTGTTTTAAGTTTAAGATTTAAGTAGAACGCGGGATCGTTTTATTTTCAACTTTTCAGTGGCGACCACAGATGGCACCCCCCCTGCCAAAGTTTAAATGCTAATTTTTTCACCTTATCATAGCTTGTTTTTCATTGTTGCATGTCTAATATCCTGTGTTTTCCACTTTAATTTCTCTAGCCAAATTGTCTCTCTTTTGTCGTGGAGCAGATCACCCAGTTTGGGTTCGTGCTCCATAAAAAAAAAAAGGAAAAGCCAGAAAGGAGAGATGCAATAATACGCCAGTTGTTGCCTGGCCGCTCGCTTGCTTTGATTTGATTTTAGGAAGCACGAACCGAAACTGGGTGATGATGATTAATATTATTTTATTGGGAGCTTACATGGCCCCAACCCGTTAGCTCTGCCTTAACACTACCCTAAAACTACGCTATCTGGGTTATCTGCCCTACGAAAATGAGAGGGACAATTTAGCTGTAGAAATCAAAGCGAAAACCCAGGATCTTAGACATTCAACAATGAAAAACAACCTATGATAAGATGGAAAAATTAGCAGTCAAATTTTAGCAGGGGTGCCATCTGTGGTCGCCACTGCAAAGCTGTCGTGACAGTAATAAGGCCAGGGAAAATGGAAAGTTGAAGTGCGAGCACGTCATTGGGGAAAAAGCAGATATAGTGGAAGTCCAGGATGTCATGGGATGAGCTGTGATGCGGAATTACACAACTGCCCTTGAATAGGTTAAAAGTTTTGAAATTAACCGGTTGAAGTGATGGGAATGCGGAAAGGGACGCACCAAAGTATCAATACAGCTTTTGGCCCGCCGTGCGTAGATGGGCTCCAGCTAGTTTAAAGCCAATTAAGCTGATAAAAAAAAAAAAAACAGACACACAGTTAGCAACACAACACTGGACTATTTTTTTTCTTAGTACTTTATTCTTCAATGTTCTTCAGTCAAATTGTCACCATTCCGTTCATCGCCCTTTTAATGATACATGACAATTCAATTTTTTTACAGTTTTTCGGCGGTGTCGTTTAGTCAGATAGCTGAATCACGACGTACATAGGCACCAATCGTTAGCGTGATCAAAAGTAAAAATGGTAAAAACATATTTTCATACAGCAGTGACGTTTTACATGCACTTAAACACTATAACAAAATTGTGGTGTCTGAAGACTGAAACCTTACAGGAAAGCTTATTCATGGCTCTTTCCTATTTTCAATTCGGTTCAGTTAAACCTTAACTTAAACATCACTATACGAGTTAGATTTTGTTTTCTAATTCGTGACACTTTGAAAGATCATGCTGTTCTTCTGTACTCTTTGTGAACAGTGACTAGCACTGACTTTCGCTCGTTCACTCAAGGCTAGTTAGTTTTTGTGCATCTCTCATACAACGTCATTAGGAAAACCAAATGTGAAACGGAAATTTTATAAATAAAGAATGAAGACTGCTTCGGAAATTGTATCTTTAGCATGGGAAGCTGACGTCAAGCCACTGAACGAGCTAACTCGTAGTTACAGAAAAGGGCCTTCTTCACGTTTCCTCAAATAGCGCGAGCTTGTTGGAACGCCAGCATAATTAAAATAAGCATCAGCATTATTAGCAACTGTTTAATTTTCAGTCAACACCTTTGGCTGGTTTGATATTTGGCGGGTCTAGGTTTGGTTACGTTGCCTCTCCCCCCCCCCCCCCTCCCTCTTCCCCAACACACACTAAATGATTTTTCATGCGTCTAAAAGTCTAAAACGTCGGATGAGAGTCAAATTTCAGCCGATTCTTGACTACCAACAATAATTTGCTTTTGGTGACGTAAGATTACAAACAAATCATGAAAAAAACCATCACCACTTGTCATTGGAGTGGAACGTAGATTGTTGTTGCTTCCGCTTGCGCTTCACGGAGATGCTTATGCTAATGCTACTGGGTATCGTTTCAGCGCAAAAAAACGAAAATGAACCGAAGGTACATAAACTTCACGGTCTGCAAACAAAATCGACCCCATTTCTACAGATGTGTGAGAATGATGAAAATGAAGATGGGAGTTGTTATTAAGGCAAGCATAGTCTTTTCTTTTGTTGCAAAATTCCCAGTTGTATTTCCCAAGCATGCAATGCAATGCCACGAGTCGTGGCTCTCCTCCAGGAAACATCGGTCAATCAATTGGTTACGGACTCTTGGCACACGCCGAGCCCATTTCTGCCAGCGGAACTATGCATTACAGTTTCCTGGTTTTTAAGGGCTCTTAAGACTGAGGTAGGAAAGTATAAGCCGGTGTTAATTAAAGATCATATCAAAAACCAAAACTGGTAAAAGGGCCCGCCAAGTTCCGAATGGTTCGGCCCTTCAAAGGAGTAATATCAACACACCAAAACATTCGCCAAATTAATCGCACCGCTTAATTGTTCGAATGTTAAATGAAAACTAAAACATTGCTACTTTCGGTAGCAATGTTCAAGTTTTCATTTAACGTCCAAAGTATTATTCGGTGCGATTAAGTTGGCGAATGTTTTGGTGTGTTGATATCACTCCTTTGAAGGGCCGAACCATTCGGAACTTGGCGGCCCCTTTTACCAGTTTTGGTTTTTGATATGATATCAGTCCTTTTTTTAAATTGTGTATTAAACTCAACTCCACTACCGTGCAGATGTGTAATAAAGTGGCACGACAACAAGAAATTGGTTTTCAACAAATTGCTACTACCTTTTGCCTATAGGCAGAACCATTCTCAATTTGGTCACCTCTTTATAGGTTTTCGGTTTGGTTTTAATTTTGTTGTAATTTGTTTTATTTCGTTAGTTTTGGTGTGTTGATATCACTCCTTTGAAGGGCCGATCCACTTTCAAGTTGGTGGCCTCTTCACCAGTTTTTGGCTGAGTTTATTTTGCTTTGTTTCTAGAGTTGGTTTATTTTTCGTGAATTCGACGTGAATACAATTTCTTTTGCAATGTTGTTTAGATTTATCGTGTTACACTAGTGTGTGTCTAAGCACGCACGTCAGTATACACGTTGTCATTGCCCGAACTTTGGCTGTCTAATGAGAGACGATGGCGGCAATATTAACAATGGTTATAACAATATTTTCGTTCTAACGCGCCATCCCACGCCATCCTCGTTACACCCCTAGGCTCCAAACCATAAAAGGTGCGCAGTTCGTATCGTACTGCAGCCATTCGTCCAATTTCATAGCTGGAAGCCTTCCCGTTATCTCGGTATCGATGTGTAATCACCCTATGGAAATTAACAAGGGGATGAGCGGACTAGAATTACACATTTTCAACGTTATTGAGGGACAGATTTTGCTTTGAAAGCAGCTTAGCTTTCATTGCTCTTGATTTCAACACAATTTAAGGTATTGTGCAACGCAATAACTTAAGCAATTTAATTCACCGCATTATTATTTTTCCCCAAGTTCCTGATATGTACCTCACTATGCTTCAAGATATAAGACACTGACGTTATGGCGCCGCGCTACAATGGTTTACAACCTCGACAATTAAATTGATGTGATATTTGTTGTGATGATTGTTGCCTAACTTGGCGCGACACACTAGCGTGTGTCTAGATGACGTTTTAGGGTAACAATCTATAATTTGAACAACCTCATCTTACATCATACATATAATATGCCAGCAACACCGGACGCGAGCGAAGATACGCTAGCAACAGCACCAACAGGCGAGAACTACGCAACTACGCAATGCTAAGTCAAGACGCAACGCCTCTGCCACCAACCCCATCATTCTGCCGTCGCTAAACGGCAGAGAGGGATAACCAAGGTCATAATAATAGCAGCGCCAGCAATACGTACGCGTCAATAGAGGAAGAGTTGGGAAGGTGGCCACCCAGAGATACGCCATGGCTGTTTAGCCTTTTTTCCCCAAACTTAATCCCAATTTCAGTCGAATATCTTGCTTTCCCAATTGTGCTATTTTGATGCTGAAACGAGGGAATGGTTAGGGTTTCCTTTGGTGGGTATTTTCTTTTCGTGATTTTTGTACCCAACTTTACACTTCTTTCTCGGGCCCTTTTTTTAGGCCCTTTTTAGAGCCTTTTTTTTTTTTAAACAAAGGGTGAAACGTGGGTTAGCTGTGCAATGTTAACGGGATTTAAGTTAAGCTGATTTCGTTAGGCCTAACATCGTCGGATCTTTTTCAAATTTAATAAGAGAATGTATTTTGACCTTGGGAGTACGTTTTTCGGGTTTTGGGCGTTAATCCCGTTTTTAGGCGTATTTCAATTTTACTATTCAGTAAAAATTCTGGCTCATAGAAGCCATTTTCAATTTTCAATGTTGTGTATAAAAACAATATTTTCTGCAGTTTTTTTCCCCCATAATCAACTTTAAACACTAGGACCCGTCATTTTTGACGGGGATTCAACTAGTCAAATTATAAATTTCGACGCCACCTCAGTTATTAACACTGGCGATAGTGAGGGTCGACCTAGGATCTCTGTGTTAAACTTTCAACTTTGATTGCTTATAACTCCGTCAAAAGTAAACATCTTTAAACCAAATTTGGAATCTATCCTTGACTAGTTAAGGCCTGTCTGCAGTCCAAAAATTGTGCAATTCGGGCGAGCCAAACCAGAGATACAGAGAGGGGCCAAATAGACAACTTCTTATTCTTGGTCTTGTTCTTGTTCTGGGGATGTACCTTTCGTCTGTCCTCTCTACAGGTCAAACCATTTGTCCTATGAAGCCGGTTCTTAGCTCATTTTACAGGTATTGCTCTATAGATGTGCCCTTTTCGTAAGGCATATTCTAATTGGTCAAGTGGTTCAGGGGTTACGGAGCTCTAAACGACCAGATTGATTGTTTATATTGTTTTAAACATTGTTATTATGCAACAATGCCAATTAGCAAACGCCAGCTGCAAGACTGAAGATTAAAGGATTTGTTTCTATTATTAACACTGGCCACTGTTGGTAGGAGTCAGCCTAGGGCCTGAGGGCTTCGGGCAGATGACCAGGAGTGGTTAACGCTCGTTAAACCCTTTAAACCCTTTTTAACCTAGGGTCTCTGTGTTAAACTCTCAATTTTGACCGTCTACTGCACTGTTTTACAGTTTAGCTGCAATTCTAAAAGAAACATGAATTAATAAACAAAAACGGAACGTTAAATGTTCAGAGTAAGGGTCTAACAGTCAAAACCTAGAAGGAACACGGACAAGGTTTGACAGTAAGGGTCTAGGTGTAAAATTTTGTAAGAGGCTGGTAAGCATTAGACCCTTACTACCCGGTGGTCAGAAATAAATACATTTTTACGAAAAAGTGGAAAGCCTCCTACACTGACCCATGTGATGATCCAGTGGTAGTATGGTATACGTTTCCGGCTTTGCTTTATGTTGAAAATTATTTTTCGATTTAATAACATGGCAGGGTATTCGCAGCAGAGAGCATTACTGGTTATCCTCTACCGTAAATCTACGAAATATAATAAAAATTTCTAAACCATCAAAAGACACAAAATGCCAAACTTCACAAGAAAATTATGTTCTTAAAGTTCCATAATAATATTCTAAGAACAAAGAAAATCTGCTACAACCGTTCATACACACGTTCTGTCCGAATAGAGTAGAACTATAAGTTAACCACAGGGTAGTAAGGGTCTAATGCTTGCCAGCCTCTTATAAAATTTTACACCTAGACCCTTACTGTCAAACCTTGTCCGTGTTCCTTCTAGGTTTTGACTTTTAGACCCTTACGCTAAACATTTAACGTTCCGTTTTTGTTTATTTAACAATAAACATTCCTAAACGATCCGTTAAAAACTATTGAGCATTTTATAGGCGAGCAAATGTTGTGTTGTGCACGCAGTTCTCGTCAATTAGCATTGTTATCAGGATGTCTTTAACAGAACCACGGCAATACTATTTGAATAATGCGAAACAATGCAATAATATACGAATTTCGAGTGATTTCAAAGACCGCACATTTTTCTGACGCTCTTCCTCTGGGCCTTATTAGATGCGGCGCCCATTTTGGCGATCCTATAATAAACCGCTTTAATTTATATAGCAAGAGAAATAAGATAACTTTTGAATGCAAAAAAAAAAAGGTTAAACGCGTGGACTAAAACATGAACATAGTGGTGTGAAAACCTTCCGAGAAAAGATTGTTTGTTCAACTTTCGTATTTTAACCTAGGTTCAGTTAAACTTTACTGTAAATACCAAACTCTTTTTTTTTTGTTTACTAGTAGTGTAAAATCTGTGAGGCTAACTTTTAAAGTCTATTAAATAAGACTGGCGAAATACTTAGGTTGCAACGGGCAGAGAAAAAAAAATTCCAGTGATTTCTCCGAAAGACTCTGTATAAAAAATCTGCACACGGAATTCGTAACTGCTGATTCTTTCATCAGGTTTAATCATCCACCAAAACCAATAGTTATGAAAGAGCTAGCCAATTTTTCGCAATTCAGAGCAACGATAATTTGGGGCCAAAATGGGTCAGCAATTTCTGATCCCCACCGTGATGACTTAATGTCCACTACTGCTTCAACAGAAGATGATGTCGTGATTTATGACTCTAAAGACACACTGGTATTTCAGTGAGTTAGAAATTTCCAATCAATAGACAGACCTGATTTTTTTAGGAGTTAGACTATTGTCTTTGTCTAGTAGCAGTAGTAGTAGTAGTAGTAGTAGAAGTCAAAACGTCGAAAACTCAGCTCAATGCATGGTAGGTAAATCAAGGCCCCCGTGTCTCGGAGGGTGGACGCCCTTCGTGGTACTTCTAGTCGGCGTTGTGTCGTACTTCTAGTTAAAATTAAACTAGTGAGTGGTGCAACGTGGTACGTGGATGACAGCCCTGCACATCGAAGGGTTAGATACACTGAAGAATTACAGCATACGTCTTTGTTTTATTTTATGTTGGTTAGGGGGGGTAGGGGTTCCCCAGAGACCTTCAGTCCGTGTAGAAGGACACTAAAGAAAACGACACTAACCGGATGTTGGAAAGGTGGGTCACCCCATATAAACCCCCAAAAAACATCCTTCTACTTGCCGCAACGGCCTTATTCGCAACTTTTAAGGTTTATATTGTGATGGTCCTTTGTTAAAGTCATTTCCCGAGGTATACCCGAACAGGCAAGGCTGGTGAAAAAGCTCAAAGTTTCCTCAGGTCAGCAAAGACCCACATGGATCAGACCGTCGGTAGCCATAACCCTGAGTTGAGATGGTGGTCGCTATCGACTGGGTCACAGGCTGGTTAATTCTTTTTTATGGAAGTTGATTCAAAGTAGTCAGGCCTACATAAACACAAACGCAGTGAGCATGTGTAGCATAGCTTTCCAACAAGAAAAAAGCGAGAAAAGAAAAATAGCTCTTGAAAAGAAAAATGCGAGAAGCTGAGAGGGTAGGTTGTGTCCGGATCCTTTCCTTTTGATCGTTCCACCTGCTCGGTAAGGTAACTATCCTAGATTGCACCCACTATATGGGAGGTCGAAAGTTACAAGCGTTTGACAGGAAAATTGCATTTTTGGACCTTTTGTGTATGATATCGCCACTTTACAGAATTTCTCTTTTTACGCAGGCAGTATTCTGTGTTTAACACTTGTGGTGGATCAGCAGCACCTATTGTAACAATTAGGATTACCCTCTGGAAACCCTTTAGACACTTACTGACGACACTTTCAATTTACCAAAAACTCATCCAAATTACCCCAAAAAAATGAATAACAAAAATTTTCTCTGATTTTGCTATGACTTCTTTTTTTATTTACTTATTTTTTTAACCGAGTAAGAATTGATCCGATTATGACACGGGACAAACAGCATTTACCACTTCATCCAGTTGAGTTCACTTTCCGGGAGTGAGGCACCCACGAAGATCATGAAAAAGCTGGCTTTTATTAAAATTTTCGGTCCTTAAAAGCCTTTCGACATTGGCCACTAAAAACATGTTAGAAAAAACACGTAAAATTGCCTGCAGTAGATACGCCCCACCATATTGGAGTCACTCCAGTATGGTGGGGCGTGCCTACTGCATGCAATTTTACGTGTCTTTTCTAACATGTTTTTATTGGCCAATGTCGAAAGGCTTTTAAGGACCGAAAATTTTAATAAAAGCCAGCTTTTTCATGATCCTCGTGGGTGCCTCACTCTCGGAAAGTAAACTCAACTGAATTTCCATCCTCACGACCAACAAATTCCTTGCATCTACCACTATTCGTATGCTCGGTTGCCACCGTTATGTAAAGATTGGCAAAGATTTCGGAGATAATACCCATGGCTGAGGGAAGCACCAAGTCTTGAGGAACCCTTACTGGTCAACTCGATTGTTCTGTTCAAAACAATAACCAACATGTTATTGGTTGGAACCTTGGCCCTTATGAGCACACTATTAGGTGGTTTGTCATAATTACCTTAAACACTTTTAATAATAATAATAAGCAAATTTATTGTCGAAAGTCGGCAAAAGGAATAAAACGGGAAGGGATGATTTGAACATCCACTAACACCTGCCCTCAAAAGGAAAGAAACAAAAACAGATAAGAGCTAAGCACTGCGCGCAGGGCCATTTGAATACAAGAATTATACAATAAAAAAATAAAAAAAATAAAACGTCTAAAAACATCTAAGAAATTTGGTAAAGTTAACCTTTTTCGGCCCGGCTATAAAGTTTTTAAGGCTCGACGATCCCACTAGCTCGGATGGCAAGTCATTCCATGGTCTGACGACACGATTAGAAAAGAAATATTTTGTGCAGTCACGCCTCACTTCCCCAACAGTCAACTTCAAATAGTGGCCCCTAGAGTGGCTGTTTCCTCTGACCGAAAACAAACTGTTTGCATCGAAGTTGATAAAACCACGCAGGATTGTGAAATTCAGACAAAGGTCCGCTTTGAGAAGTCTCAGTTCAAGCGATTCAAGACCCAGAATGGTCAGACGCTGTTTGTAGGGCAAAAGTTTAAGGCCAGGGAGACGCTTGGTAAAAGATCGCTGAACAGATTCCAACAAAGTAATATCCTTAATCAGATGTGGAGACCAGACTTGACTCGCGTATTCAACAATTGGCCTTACGTACACTGCAAAGGCACGAATTAAGGTAGAACGATCACCAGATAAGAAGCAGCGCCAGATAATGTTGCTAACACGCTTCGCCCTGGCTGCAATTGCACTACAATGGGAAGAGAACTTCAAGTTTGATGTCAGATGAACCCCAAGATCCATTGCATCTTAAAGACAAACTAATATTTCGTCATTTAAAAAATAGGAAGCCGGCCTATCACTCCGTCCCAATGGAATGGTAAAACATTTTAGTGTATTGATCGGTAGTTGCCATCTTGATGACCAGTCCCACAGCGAATTTAACGTTGACTGGATTGGGTTTTTGTCCAACTGAATTCGTTGTGTATTATAAATTTTGATGTATCAGCAAATTTAGGAAGACTAATGTCATCCTCAGAAAACTTTAGGTCAGAAATAAAGAGGAGGAAAAGGAGAGGGCCCAATACAGAGCCCTGGGGAACGCCACTGGTCACTGGGACTTCATGAGAGTTTGAGGAGCCAATGCAGACAGATTTAAAACCCTGCTGGTGTCACCGCTTGTCAGGGCAACATGCTCTTAATTACACAAACTGCTGTTCTAGAAACACGCTAGTGTGTCGCGCCAAGTTAGGCAACAAACATCACATCAGTTCAATTGTCGAGGTTGTAAACCATTGTAGCGCGGCGCCATAGCGTCAGTGTCTTATATCTTGAAGCATAGTTGGGCACATTTCAGGAACTTGGGGAAAAATAATAATGCGGTACAAAAGCTTAAATTGTGTTGAAATCGATAGCAATGACCCACCTGACAAAAATTAACGCGTGTAGGAATGCCAGCTAAGCCGCTTTCAATGCAAAATCTGACCCTCAATAACGTTGTAAATGTGTTAGCTAGCTACTAGCTAGCTAGCTAATTCGCTCATCCCCATGTTAAAAGATAACGGGGAGGCTTCCAGCTATGAAATTGGACGAATGGGTGCTGTACAATACGAACTGAGAACCTTTTATGGTCTGGAGCCTGGGGGCGTAACAGGGATGGCGTGGGAGGGCGCATAAGTACGAAAATATTGTTGCAACCATTGTTAGTATTGTCGGCATCGTCTCTCATTGGACGGCCAAAGTTCGAATAATGAGAACGTGGATACTGACGTACGTGCCTGGACACACACACTAGTGCATCACGATAAATCTAAACAACGTTGCAAAGAAATTGTATTCACGTCCAATTCACGAAAAATAAACCAACTGTAAAAACAAAAGCAAAATAAACAAAGCCAAAAACTGGTAAAGAGGCCACAAAGTTGAGAGTTGTTTGGCCCTTCAAAGGAGTGATATCAACACACCAAAACTAACTAAATATTGTAATACAAATTACAACAAAATTAAAACCAAACCAAAAACCTATAAAGTGGTGACTAAGTTGAGAATGGTTCAGCCTATAGGCAAAAGGTAGTAGCAAATTGTTGAAAACCAATTTCTTGTTGACGTGGCACTTTATAGTACACATCTGCACAGTAGTGGAGTTGAGCTAATACACAATTAAAAAAAAAAAGGAGTGATATCATATCAAAAACTACCACTGGTAAAAGGGGCCGCCAAGTTCCGAATGGTTCGGCCCTTCAAAGGAGTGATATCAACACATAAAAATATTCGCCAACTTAATCGCACCGAATAATACTTCGGACGTTAAATGAAAACTTGAACATTGCTACTGAAATGGCGAATGTTTTGATGTGTTGATATCACTCCTTTGAAGGGCCGAACCATTCGGAACTTGGCGGCCCCTTTTACCAGTTTTGGTTTTTGATATGGTAATAACATTACTACTTTGTTACTGTTACTTTCTTTGCCTTCAACTTTGGAAGCGTTTCTTTGCTGGCTCACTGGTGGTGTTGCATAGAACAGTGAGTGGTTCTTAAACTTTCTCTTGTGGAGGACCGGTAAATATTGTCAGAGGGTACCAGGGACCAGCATCTTGGTGGCTGTACTGAACCTTCGGAGGGGGGTTAATCTTCGATTTGTAAGAGAAACAATTTTTTTTTTACAATGTATCCTATTTATTTATGAAAATGTAAAGGTTAAAACATTGAAAGCTTTTCAAAGCTAGGTTTGTTTCAAACAAATTTCTAATTTTAAAAATATACGTAGAATGCGACAAATGAGCCTGTTTTTTTTTTTTCGAAAGCTTGTCAATACGTGGCTCGATCGAGGATAATTATGCAACACGCAGTGGAGAGCAACAACCCAGTTTGTTTCTGTATTTTTTTTTTATGGATGAGAGGTCAGTCTTACATAGGTAGGTTTTCAGACCTGCAGGGGGATACGAGGCCTCAGCTTTAGAATTTGTTATTTCATGTGAGATGACAACAAATTATAAACAAAGAAATATTTAAAATTTATTAGTTTAAAATAAACGTTTAAAAAATTTCGGTTGTTGTCGTCATCATGAGTTTCGTTTGTTGAAGTAATCCCGTTGTGCCTGATTGCTTACTAACCACTGGAGTCGCTAAATAGATATTAAGTCTCTAGCTACCATCAAACGCGAAATTAACCCTCCCACCATGATAGATACCTATGCATACAGCTAGGAGCCTACAAGTAATAAGCTCGCACGTGTGGTAGTAGCGCTGGGCGAGAAGCGCGTGTTGCAACCATTTACAGCAGCAAGTTCTAAACTAGAAGGTTGGGCAATTACTCGAATGTAAGACTAGCTTGAAACTTTGATAAAAATTCGAGTAGTGGGCGTTTGATTATCCGAGAGTTTACAGTAAATTCATGTTTTTGTCCAGCCAATCATCACGGACCGGCGCCCGACCGTCCACGGACCACAATTTGAGAACCGCTGGCATAGAAGGCGTAATATTTCGTTTGTACTGATTGTTACAGGGCATCGACGATACCCTTCACATTACCTGCCGCTTATCCTCTTTCTCTGTACCAGGACAAAATGAACTCGCTCGCCCTCTTTCGTTGCTACCGTCTGGCATACGGCGTATTCACTGCGGTGTGGCAGTGTTGCTGGCTCTGGGTGTGGCGGTGTTGCTGTTGCTGGCATATTATATGCATAATGATGATATGTATGATTAGCTCTCAGCCCTCGAAACAGTGCAATGATTCATGAACACAACAATGAACGAGTGATGACAAGAAGGTTTTATGATGGTAGGGAAGACGTGCTGATTGAGTGAGCAAGTGAACCAAAATCAGTGTTTCTTAGCCACTATGTCCAAAAGTGAGTAAGGATCTTACTTTGACGAAGCATGGACATAAGCATGACAGAAAAACCCACACGTTCATTATACACCCGATAGTTTTATAGCTTATTTTAAACGATACTCATATTACACTCATCGTGTAAATTTAATTTATTTTTAAGTGGCAAGTTTCACTGTAATAAATACTGTGAACCAACACAACCATCTCCAACATTATATTCCGTGCTCTCTTCCGAATATCTTCATCAGTCGACAAATCGAACAAATCCTCGAATCCCAATCCCAATCCATAGTAGAATCAAGGGGTCGCAACTGTACTAGAAACAATGCATTCCACCTTGTGTATTCTGGACGCCTACCGGCGCTTGGCCCTCGCTTTGTTCCACCAACATGGCACCAGCTAACTTCCTGTTCTCGTCTGCATGAGATTCACGAGAGGCCAATCCTACAATCTATTTTTTTATTTACAAAATTATTTTAACGCCCTATAAAGAGCGGAACAACTTCAGATTAAAACAACAATTTTAAAAACGGAACAAACAGGGTGGTGCACACCGTTCATGCCTCTGCTCTCGCCTGAATGAGATTCGTTTAATACGCATCCCATAATTCATCATTGCTTTCGTAATCACTCCCGTGGTGCGCGACGAAGGCAATGTAAATATTCATATGTCCAGCAGTTGAAGGGGTCGGACGTTCGACAGAAGCTCTCCACAACCCCCAAGAGGCCAGCGTCGGTGCGGGAAACTCGGCGTGGATTACTGCAGTAATCCCCAGCTCGCCATGGCGCCGCTTATATGTACGGTATGTGAAGAGGATGCAACAAGTAGGTGCCTATCATGCCAACGTTCTTTATGCTTTTTGCCTAGACATGACATCAACGAATTTTGATAAAATGAACAAAAAAGCCAAAAAGGAATGGAAATGCAGCAGTTGTAAAAATCCCCATAAATCTAACAACCCCGAACTTGTGCATGATGACAGCAGTACAAAAGTTCCTGTAACAATAACTCATGAAACTCGTTCCAAACCGCAATTTAGTGCTGCTGATATTAACCGTAACGTGAAAGATTTTGACCTCATAAAGGAGAATTTCGACAGATTTGAAAGTGCTTTAATTTTTTTTTTCTGACCAAGCTGACAAACTGATCAAAGATTTGGTACAGGAGGTGCGACTGTTACGCCAAGAAAATTGCCATTTTATGGCGGATAACAAACAGTTGACTACGCAAGTGAACCAACTGGCCCAAGATTTAAATAACTTAGACCAATACGGACGCAGAAATAAGAGAGATGTATGCCTATATGGGGGAAGACAATAGAAAGGGGCGTGGCTAATTCCCCCCTCCCCCCTCCCCTATTGTGTAAGCCTTAATCCGATGACGTCATCGTTAATCCGCTGGGTAGTCGCGGTAAATTTCTCGGAATTGAGAAGGCGGATGTTGACCTGCACCCCTGTGACGTCATGAAGGTCATGACGTCATTTTTTCTTACCTTTCTTTCCTCCTATTCGTCCTCGATTTTTTATTTTCCTTCGTTTCTTCTTATCTTTTTTCTGTTTTATTAAATTAGTATTGAATCAGTAGAAAAAGTAGAAAAAAAACAAGGAAAATAAGTCGATGGAAAAAATTCTCGCAAAATAAGCCTATGGAAAAAAAATTCTCGAAAAAAAGCTGATGGAAAAAACAGCTGCAAAAAGCCGCGGGAAAAAGCCATAAAAATAGGCGATGGGGAACATAAAAAATATTGCTTAAATGTAGTTACGGTATGTGGTATTCATCATTCACTCATAAGCAGCAGTGCTGCTGGATCAAAGTTAACTTTATTACTTTCGGAATGGTGATTTCCCGTTTCACAGAATCCCGTTTCGCATACAATAAAACGGATTAAATTAAATTTTTCTGCGAAACGGGAATTCCCGTTTTTCAGAATCAAGTTTAGCAGAATCAAAATATTCTTTAAAAATGTAACGTTGGAAAACTTTAAACTGCATTCCTAATTGGAAGAAATCTGGGGTTAGTTGCGGTTTCTGATGCATGTTTAGCCACAGCGATAGTGTTGTTTCATTTTTAATTTACCGCTATTTTCTTTATATTGCTCGAAGATTCTACGGTGCTATATCTAGGAGTTGATGAGGTGAAAAGGCTCCTTTAACATAAGACAAAAATTCTTTAAACTTTTAGGGTCGTAGACACGCGTCTAATGAGCTGCCTAAAATGTGTCTCTGTTTATAAGATAATTTCTTTTCGAAATTTTGTTCCGTAATTGCTCATTAATTTCACTGATATTAGCTTTTTACAACCTATTCTTTCTTTCTTTTTAATATTTTTGTTTATATGAAAGAACTAAACGTTTCAGTTTTTGGTAATGCCAATAAACATTTGTGTTGCTAGTGTCCACATTTTGTGGTATGTTATTTTTTTTCATTTCTGACATTCTCACTTTGCCGATGTTTTCAAAATGACTTCTTTATCAGTGCAAATGCAATCAAGTCTGCGATACACATGATCAATACAATACGCTTTGTGTTATTTAATTTCACTTCCTCTCTTGTTCAGTTTTGCACATGTGTGTGTTGTGACAACGTTGACGAGTAATAGTGCTTAATTCCTGGTAATTAATTCATTCAAGAGACAGCTATCAGTAGATGAGTGAAGGGGCTGTCATTCTCTTGCTTTTAAACTATTTTGAAGAGCATGCTTAGTATTTAATATTAAATGATGATCAATTAATTGCAGAGATTTTTTTGCACAACACAAGTTTGCGATTTTTAATCAATCCTAACTATCTACATTTGATTTTATACATTTACGTTCTTTTTGTATTTTTTCTAGTTGTATGTTAACACAATGCTCTCAGGCGACTCTAGCCTAAGAAGGCTGTCTGTCACCCCTCGGAAAGGTTATTAGAGGATTAGCGCCCGCCCGCGATTACAGAAAGTGGAGCGGGAGTTGGGGACAAAGAATACAATCCTTTCTGTGCCTGAGGCGATGCTTATAAAATTTATAGGGATAGCGTAGCAAGCATTCCTTTTCTGGTGTTGGTTACAAGTTTGTCCACTAGATGTCGGTAATTGCAGATATCTGTAATTGAATTACAGATATCTATAAATGGCGCGTATTTACAGATATCTTTAAATGAATTACAGATATCTGTAATTGAATTAGAGATATCTCTAACTCTGCAATAAAAGACAGAATGGCTTGCCATAGGGGCAAAGTGGGCAAAGGGGCAAAGGGGCAACCTTTTACAAAAATGAATTTTAAAATTATTAATACTGTAACAATGCCATTGGTCAATTTTTTTCCATGAAAAACAAATGTTTCTTAAATCGTTACCAGTTTTCATTGGTTTGCTAAGTCTTATAGTTCTGCCACAGCAGGCACTTAAACAATTATACTTGTTGTTCATTTACCGAAAACAATTTGCAATTGGTACAGTACTAATGTAGTGAGTATTAATGTATCGCGTATCAGTGGACTGGTGGTTTGTGTTGTAAGCCATCCACCCAAAACCAAAACTGGTAAAAAAAAAAAAAACCTGCCAAGTTTCCAAAAACGGTCGGCCTTTGAAGGTAGTGATATCATTCAACAAGGGAAAGGCCGCCAAGGTAAATCCTATTAGCCAAGTTAATCGCACCGACTAATAGTTCAAAAGTAGTGAAAACTTGAAGATTGCTACTCGCTGTAGCAATCATAAAGTTTTCATTTAACGTCCAAAGTATTATTGGGTGAGATTAAGTTGGCTAATAGGATTGACCTTGGCAGCCTTTTCCTGGTTGAATGGTATCACTACCTTCAAAGGCCGACCGTTTTTGGAAACTTCTACCAGTTTTCTACCAGTTTTAGTTTTGGGTAGATATCACAACTTTCATAGGACTGTGAACGTACATAAGGTTACACCGACTGGTTAATATGCTTCAGTCCCATTTTTACACACACTGGCTAACAATCGCTGATTTCGTTCACTTCGCTCACTCAATCAGCGCATCCCCTTCAGTTGTTTTGTTTATCCCTGCAACTTCCCCTTAACTTTTCAAGATTTCGTTCTCATTTAGTCATGCAGACACCTCCGAAGGTAGCTGTTACTAAAACATCAGAACGCGAAGCATTTTTTTGGTGGTTATTAACAAAAAACTCCATTAGCTCGTGGATCCTCGCATTGTTGCGTAACCATCATTTAACGTGACCCCTTTATTCTTACGCAATCCACGGCAACGTTCATATTTCTTTATTTTGTCCTTCGTTACAGTTCAGTTTTTAGTTCGTCCAGGATGTGACAATAAATGTAAGGACAAGTCTTGATTGTTCAAGTCATTGTTGCTTAAAATCTTTGGTTGCAACTTGGAAAAGAAACGAAATTTAAATTCGCTCGTGGCGAATTTCAAAACCCTCCCACGCATTTGTCCTGACCCCTACAACCACCAAACCAACAAAAGGATCATGCTCAGATCACCATGCATCCGTGTGCAAAAGTTCAACTTCGTAGGCCTTTCAATTTTGCGCTAGCCATGAGCGCAAAAGTCTATGGGATTTAACATGGGGCCAGCGTTACTAGCTGGTTACTAGTTACTAGCTAGCTAGTCAGTCACATCCACCCAAAACCAAAAATGGTGTAAAAAACCGCCAAGTTTCCAAAAAGAATCGGCCTTTGAAGGTAATGATATCATTCAACCAGTGAAAGGCCGCCAAGGATAATCCTTTTAGCCAAGTTAATCGCACCTACTAATAGTTCGATAGCGTTAGCAATCTTCAAGTTTTCATTTAACTTCCAAAGTATTATTCTGTGCGATTAACTTGGCTAAAAGGATTAACCTTGGCGGTCTTTAACTGGTTGAATAATATCACTACCTTCAAAGTCCGAACTTTTTTGAAACTTGGCGTTTTTTACACCAGTTTTTGTTTTGGGTGGATATCACAACTTTCATAGGACTGTGAACCTACAAAAGGTTACACCGTCTTATCTTCATCTGTACCTTTCTTCTTGAAGAATTTGTTATCAATATTTTCATATTGATAATTTTCAAATTTACCATTGCCAATTAGCTGTTCGATTAGCCAAATTGACATGGCTTAGTTTATTGTACGAGCATTTTTCATATGCTTAAGTTTGTAGATACTGACATTTTTGCAGATACTGGCTAACAATCACTGAATTCGTTCACTTCGCTCACTCAATCAGCGCATGCCTTTTAGTTGTTTTGTTTATCCTTGTACCTTCCCGTTACTTTATCAAGATTTCGGCAGCGTTAGGATTTATTCTCGACATGACAAGCTATACTTTTAGTTGCTTGCAGTTGATAGACACATGTAACTTTATAGGACTGTGAACACACAAAACGTCAGCGCACCATCTACCATTCCACTCTACCTTTATTTGGAGGCATATCATGTCTATAAATAATTAGCCGTTACATCAGCAAAATTGAGAATTTTTTTCGTTTGCTACCTTCGTCCACATTTAGTCATGCAGAAACCCCCGTTACTAAAACAGCAGAACGCGAAGTATTTTAGTCTTCTGTACAGCCGTACCGGCTGAGAAGACTATTACAACGACTTTGTCCGTCCGTCCGTCGCTTTTTTCAACTTCGCAACGGTACCAGAAATTGACGACCACTGTTTACAACGTTCGATTCAGTGTCAAAAGTTAGTTAAATAACATGGCAAATAAAAACATCGTTACCTCCTTATAGCGAATAGACTTCTTCGACGTAACTAAATTAAATAATATTTCATCGTCGAATTGAAATCCTAAGGATTTGTATTAACGTAGCCGTAAAAACAAAAACATTTTAGCTTCGTTTAAAATAGTCTTGTTGTATTGTTGCATGAATGAATAGGCTTACAGTTCGAACCAAATTCTCCATTAGGCCTATCTTCTACTTACGAAACTAAAACTGCCGTTAAAAAAAATAGGCCTAAAAAATGAAAATTAGGTCTAAAATCACGTTACCATGGCAACGTAAAGTTGCTACGAGTCGCTGCTGGCTTTCTCAACAGCGTTTCTCTTGTCCCTTCCCTACTACATATAGGCTACGTTGCGCATTACCTTGCAACACTGTAACTGTGTGCCCGGAGGCATACCGTGTTGCACAAATGAATATGCTTACTGTATATAATCCAAATCTCCGTTAGCTGCTACTTACGAAATTAAAGTTGTAAATTAGCCTTAAACGTGGACAATTACGCCTAAAATGTAAAATAAGCTTAAAAGCTAACACATTTGTAACGGGCAATTCTGATGGTTACTGTTTTTAGATTATATAATAGAGATAGCTGTTGCAATGCGTGATAGAGAAGTGTGCCTCACTATTGGTAGTGGCAGAACTGTAGAGAAGACCGGATGCGACTAGGTAGTCGCTGTAGCCGCTTGTAATTTTTTGGTTATTAGCAAAAAACCCCGCTTGCTCATGGATGCTCCTATTGTTGCGTAACCATCATTTAACGTGCATCCCTTAGTCTTACGCAATCCACGGCAACGTAAATGTTTGCTTATTTTGTCCTTCGTTACAGTTCAGCTTTTATTTCCTCCAGACTTTTACAATCATCTGAGGACCAGTGTTGATTGTTCAAGCCATTGTTGCTTGAAACCTTTGGTTGCAACTTGGAAAAGAAACGAAATTTAAATTCCCTGGTGGCGAATTTCAAAACCCTCCCACGCATTTGTTCTGACCCTACAACCCCCAAACCAACAAAAGGACCATGCTCAGATCACCATCCATCCGTGTGCAAAAGTTCAGCTGCGTAGGACGTCTCCATTTTCCGCTAGCCATGAGCAAAACGTCTATGGGAAAAATCGTATTAGCTATAGTAAAATCCACCCACATTAGTCAGTGGAGAAAGTGTTAGCAACGTGACCAAAGCCTGCTTACCACTGATCTGTCTATATTCATCCGCGAGCTCCAACTGAAACAATGATGCAGAAATATCATAACAATTCATTCACGCGATTATTTTTAATGCTAATAATTTCACATATTTTAGGCAGTGTTACACTATAGCATATCTTTATTGTTAATACACTCTTTGTTTAATGCTTAATAGTGAGTGGTTAACGCTCGTTAAACCCTTTGAAACCCTTTGAGTGTGTGTTATTTCTGCATTACGAAATTTTATTAAACAGGAATGATTTCTTTCTTTTAAGAATCTTCCTGAAAGGCCGTATTGGTTTGGCCTTTAAAAAGACCGTTTTGAGGAGCGTTAGAAGCAGGTGGGGCATGTAGGTGGGGGGACAAACTGTAACGAATGTCTTGCTTCAATCCTTACGAGGCGCTTGCAAGCCAAAGTTGTCAAACTTTCCGAAGCTCTTCACAGTCAAGCCTGTTCAAACACTGATTTCGTGTGGCCAGCATTAACACACGTTTCCTCCAATAATGAATGTCCTTCTTCCCCCCCCCCCCCCCCTCTCCCCTCCTCCACCTTAAAACAATACCCTATCGTCTCATTCAATGGCGAGGCCAGTTTAGCCAAGCTGTGACGCTGACGTTTACGGAAAGTAAACTGCATATCCGAAGTGATTCGTCTCATTGTCGTCCGTCAGAAATTTGGTAAGAATCGTATTCGTTTACGGCACGTGTACCTTTTCACAGTTGCAGTGTCGTCATTTCGACAAAATTCATTAACTTTTTCCGAATTCCTGAAAGTGCAAATTCGTCGCATTTGTATCCGCACGTGTTTTCCGTGCATCGCAGCAAGGCTGTCGATTGAATAAAGGTTGTGATCGTACGGTGTTTTCGCACCTTCAGTTAATGCACACAGTTCACGGTTCGACAACATCGTAATATCAACAGCATTATTGCAGCCAAGCCTGCATGTCGACAGCTTTACGTTAACTCTTCGTTGTTATTTTTCCCCTCCTCCACAGAAAAGCGTTATTATGCATTGTTCGACTTTCGTTAGCGTGGCGCAGTCAAACACCCAACACTTAATTCCTAACCAGACTGGTAGCTCGCGGCTGCACGGCTACGCAAGATGGTGTATCAAAGACGTCAATATTAGTCCTTAAACGTAACACCAATCATACGATTGCAGCAGTATTGACCTTGTACGCACGTATAACGCATCACTTCGCACGAAATTTTCTTCTGTCTGGAGACAGCAGCTTCGGACACGCCGCCCAGCAATCGTGTTTCTTTTGCAAATCCACGAATAGATTTATTTGATTATATTGGCGCGGTTGGTTGTAGACATTTATTACAGTTTGCGTTTGGGATCTCGAAAGGCACCTGCAGAAGCCATCGCTTGCGCTAATGTTGATATCGCCGCCATCTTGGAACTACTTCCGTTTGGAAGACAAGTGGCTGTCAAAGTTTGCGATCTGCTGAAAAATGCTAATCGACTAGTTTTTGTATTTCATGAAAATTATGTATGGCCAACTGCTTTATCTGAATAGTTTCTGAGAGCGTTTCATCCCTAAAACGTTGATGCTGGGAAAACACATACTACGTTAAGCCTACCGTCGTAATCCAATTTCAACACAGGCGTGAAGAGGCTCTATCGCATCGCTAACTCTCTCCCATAGTCAGCTAGCTAGCTAGCCAGTAACATAAAAACAACTTTAGACGCAGCTTTCTCTCTGTGAATGGTGCACACCCATCCTTTAACTTTCAGTTTTTCTTTCTCTGACCCTTTCCCTTACATTTTCCACAATTTGAAACATTTCTGTCGCATTGGGATTTATCCTCAACATGCCAAAATATGCTTTTAGTTGCTTACAGTTACAGACACAGTCATGTCTGCTAGTGAGCGGCCTTTTTATCATTAACAATCAATTTTTTAACAATCGGATGTCTACAATGGGATGATCTACTGTTACTTGGCGGCGACACACTTGCGTGTGTCTAGATAAAAACAACGGTATTGACGCATCTTTCTCTCTCTGAATGGTTGACACTCAGCCTTTAACTTTAATTTTTTCTTTATCCCTGCACCTTCCCCTTACATTTACCGCAATTTGAAAGATTTCTGTCGCATTGGGATTTATCCTCAACACGGCGGCGACGCGTGTGTCTAGGTATGTAGTTTGTAGTTAGTATTTTTAGCACCGGGCGCATGACTTTGGGTCACGGCTCGGAAAGTAACCAAATTGAAATTGTCGCGCACACAATGATTGTTGCTGCTTGTTTTGAAACAATTTCGCTCAGCACTGAAAGCCTGCATCTACCAAAGAAATAAAGTATTTTATCGTTAATAGCTGCCAATTTCGAGGCCTCGAAATTAAGACCGCAGCTCAGTTGGTTTAAAACTATACGGGTTTAGCTGAAACACGGGGTCTTTTATTTTACCCATCAAGTATGAACTGTTAGACGAAAGTTTGAAATACATAAAAGGGTTGAAATACATAACACGTGAGCCAAGAATTGGCATCCACCGTAGCAAAGACATCACACGTGCACGAAGAATGAAAAAAAAAGTTACTTTTAATTGTAACGATAAAATTTAATTGTTGTTGCTGCTGCTGCTGCTGATGCTTGAGCGCTCACGGTATTAATATAGTAGACTAGCAGTAGTACCTACCCGGCTTCGCCCGGGGTTTTATTTCGCCCATGGTTATTTCCCAGTTTTCGCTGTGTTGCCTGAATGTACAGTACGACGGGCAGTTTTTTCCCCCATGTAATACTCTCTCTTTCCTCCAGTCCTCTCCCTCCCATCTCCCCACCCGCTTTTCTCCCATCCTCTCCCTCCTTTCTCTGTTCCCCGCCTATATACCTACCCCTCCCTCCTCTTCTCTACCTCCCATTTGCTACAGGTAGTTGAATTTGGATGGGTAGTTGAATTAAATACTGCCCTTCCCCCTTTTGCAAGATGTGGGCAAATGAAATTGCTATGGTCTCCATTCCAAACAACCCATAAAGTACCTTTTAGGTTCAGTTAATGCGTAATCATATGCTTAGTAGTAACCGACGC